>CM070090.1:4392735-4450235 GCA_036178185.1 Liparis tanakae | reverse complement strand
ATCTTCCTCTCTCCGCTCATCTTCCTCTCTGCTCATCTTCCTCTCTTCGTTCATCTTCCTCTCTCCGCTCATCTTCCTCTCTGCTCATCTTCCTCTCTTCGTTCATCTTCCTCTGTCTGCTCATCTTCCTCTCTCTGTTCATCTTCCTCTGTCCGCTCATCTTCCTCTGTCCGCTCATCTTCCTCTCTCTGCTTAGCTTCCTCTCTGCTAATCTTCCTCTCTCCGTTTGTCTTCCTCTCTTCGTTCATCTTCCTCTCTCTGCTCATCTTCCTCTCTTCGTTCATCTTCCTCTCTCCGTTTGTCTTCCTCTCTTCGTTCATCTTCCTCTCTCTGCTCATCTTCCTCTCTTCGTTCATCTTCCTCTCTCCGTTTGTCTTCCTCTCTTCGTTCATCTTCCCCTCTCTGCTCATCTTCCTCTCTCCGTTTGTCTTCCTCTCTCTGCATATCTTCCTCTCTCCGCTCATCTTCCTCTCTTCGCTCATCGAAATTCTAAAGTTTCAGTTTGAATTCTGCCCAATGTGTGTGACACGGAGGCAAATACATTGAAACTCTGATGATCTGTGTGTGTGAGTGTGTGTCGAGTGTTTCCAACTTCCCACATGAGAGTGTGTGTGACATGAGTGGACGACAAGAGCCACACAATCGATGGTACGGCCTCCAGGTCACTGCGGGATGAAATGATTAACTTCCTCCTCTCCCCTTCTCTTCATCCTCTCTTCTCCCACCCTCAGGGGAAGATCGAGGAACACCGCCACGGGGGCTCACACTCTCTCCCAGATTAGATTTGAGGGGTGTGAGTGTACGTGTGTGTATGCGTGAAGAGGCCGATAAAAGTGCAGGGGGGGGGTCAAGTCTGCCGTTATTGCTTTTCCTCGTCTCCCTGGAAACCCAGCCTGAACTGATGCTCAAAGATGAACTTGGTGTGTATAATTGTGTGTGTGTGTGTATATAGGATGTGTGTGTGTGTGTGTGTGTGTGTGTGTGTGTGTGTATATGAAGGGTTATGGGGGAAATTGAAATGTCAGAGGGGCTCTATTTATGATACGGTTCATGCAATAGGCCGACATCAGTGGGGACACATTGAAAGAGGGGAGAAAAATGGATTGACAATCCAGAAGCGGGGAAGCGTGATTTGACAAGGACACAGAAAAGAAACATCAACTTCATTGTATTCGAACATGTGAGGGAAATTGAAAGTATGCCTCCAATGCACACACGCACAAACACATACACACAGCAGTAGCCCTCGGTTTAAATCCATCTAAATGTAATATTAATATGTGTATCCTTTTGTGCTGCAATAGCAGACACACGGATATGAAGGAGAGCTGTGAGAGTACAGAGAAGGTGAGAATAAAGACTCAAATGATATTCAGGAGTCATGTGTGGACTGGTGAGAAAAGGGGGGGGGGACACAAAAGTTCCAATGGGAGACGTCTACACAGACCAGTCTGCTATTACTATGTAATTACAATAGCTCAGTTTAATGCAACTCCTATACCATGATTTCTACCAATACTCATAATATTTAATACTACCACAATTACTACAAGTACCAATACTACCGTCAGTAATTTTACTCACCCTACCGCTACAATGCCTGCTTATTTGAATTTTAATACGAATAACAAATACTCATAATACTTGTAAGACTTCAACTGCTGTAGATCTCTTAATACTATCAAAATCAGAATAGTATTTATTGCCAAATAGGTTTACCTGGAATTTGTTCTGGTGTAAAGGTGCATACAGTGAACATAAAACATACAAACACAATATGTACTACAAAAAAAAACATCACAATAAGTACTACAAAATAAACAATCACAATAAGTACTACATACAAAAGAAAAAACAGGATAGGAGTGCAAAAGTATACCAATATTGGTACAAATACGACTCCTACTATTATCGACTACACTAACTACAACGTCTCAGTGCTTTTCTTCCTACAGTTTCTGTTTTTAGTTGACAAGCCATCACACATTCAGACAGACACACACTCATTACTGAGGACAGAGAGGCAGGTACAGGACGCAGGGAGACAGGTCGCCTATTAGCAGATGAGAGAGTCGAGGCAGTTTAGCAGCTGATGCAGGACTTTGTTTCCTCTGGGGGGCGAAGAGAGGAAAAGTGATTGGTTGGTGTGTGTGTGTGTGTGTGTGTGTGTGTGTGTGCGCATGCAGGATGTGTATGGGTGTCCATCCATCCATGTAGGGGTAGCTGCATATGTGTGTGTTCTACATGGGTGGCACTAGAGAAGAGAGGGCTGTGAATGTAAAGAGTGTCTCTGCAGAGATTGAATGGATGCGGGTGAGTCAGGGAATGGGCTATAGGGGTTGGGGGGGGGGGTGTGCATGTGCGACTATGGAGTTACAGTGTGATCCATTGTCTAATTCACACACGACATGCACTTGAGCCTCTTTCCCTCACAGTGAGCCAATGAGACGATGTCGTTGCAGGACTTGGCCACACCCTCCCAGGGTGAACATTGACGCTGCTATCACTAAAGATCAGTCAGAAAAAAAACTCAGGCTTAAAAAGAAAATAAATGAAAGAGATGATAATGGGGAGACGTTCTAAGTGCATGCACATATTTATACATATATTACACACACGCGTGTCTTTTTTTAGCATGTTTTGTGTGCACTGTGCCTCTCGCTGTTATTCTGTCGTCTGTCCCGCGATAAATTGGTTATGTTTATCTCTTTGTTCATTTTGCATGTATTCCTTGTTTTCTGTGGCAATATGCAGGGTTTTCAGGTGTAAAATAAAGTGAACATGGACATGATTTGATTCAACACACAATCAAAATAGCAAAACCCTCTCATCCCTGCACTTTGGTTCAATGTTGAGTCAAAAACATACAGCCGCATGCATTTACAACGCACAACACAGCGGGAGGTAGAGGGTTAACTCAAATCCGTATGTTGCCGTTTGGGGTTGAACTAGTGTTTGCTAATTCTTGCAGAAGGAGCACAAAAGGCAAGTAGCGTGATCGGCGTTCAGGGAAGCGACTAAAAACAAAAAAACTCCAGGAGTCAAGGCATGAATGAGAAATTAAATATAATGCAATTGCTGACATGCATAAAAACCTGCAGGGGAGAAGAACAACGGAGTCTCATTTACCAGCGTGCATGCAAAGTGAAAAAAAAAGAGAGGATCACATTCCAAGAGAAGAAGCTCCAACAAAGGAGAGGAATGCCTTTTCAACAGACTGCAGCACTTAGATCTAAAGCTGACGTCAGAATGCATCTTCTTTCTTTTTTCAGCTCGCGGGCTAGCCTCTAACCTCGTTGTCATGGTGACGCCCGAGCGGTAGTGGTGGTGACAGTGGGGGGGGGGGGGATTTGGGGGTAGAGGTGGGGGCAATTGCTGGTCATAAGCGCACACACACACACAAAGGTTAGAGGTCCAATTATTGAAGACCTCTGCAATTTCTTGATCTGCTTTCTGATACTCTCGCCCCTTTAAACTCATGTATCCCCTCTCTTTTGGAGAGATAGAGACCAGGATTACTGCATGAAGAACCTTGTATCACACACACACACACACACACACACACACACACACACACACACACACACACACACATACACCTCTAGTCTGTTATAATCCCTCGGTGCCCTCCAGCCTGATTTCCCCTGTTACATTCACACTGGTTCACACGGGTATAATATTAACGCACATGTAAAATGATAGGAGCGTTAGAGAGTGCGCTGGTAACATTAAACCTTTCATATTTACCCCGTTTTCTTTCTTCTTAGCGGGGTGGGACTGGCATTGAATCAGAGCTAATGATGGGTACAGTCTGAAGTGACGCCTGCATCCTGTTCAATGATATTGACTTATTACCCTGGGATTTTTGTTGGAGTTAAAACTTTTGGTCTTAGTTTCATATCATCATGGAAAGACACAGCTTTTTTTTTTTTTTTTTATGAGTTGCTTTAACTATGTTTTAATCGGTTTTATTTGTTTTTACTATCCGTGTGGCACTCTGAGATTTTTGAAGGAAGAGGGCGAGAAAAATATAATGCATTATTATTATTATTATTATTACACATAAACAATTGACCAAAGAAAGTATCCCACTTGGACTTTATAGAGAACTGAAGTTGTGTGCGTGACGTGTCATGTGATCAGAACCCGCCTCAGACAGGCAGCGGGTGACGAGTGGAGGAGAGACAGGCAGAGGCTATGAGACTGATGACAATGACCTTCTACTGTCGTTAACAATGACTGTGTCTACAAACACATGCACACACACGCACCCACACACGCACACACACACAGGGCGTCGACCCGATGGGCCTCGTGTGAGCCGTCAGTCAGAAGAGGCGCCTTGCATTGAGTGACAGCTGATGGACGGGATATGACACTCAGCTCCACTCCCACTGAGATCGCAGGAAGCTCGCGGTGCCGCTCTTCACCGCGGGGGTTTCCTCTCCTCCTCAAAGCGTCCCTCTCAACCTGCTCTACATTTACACTTTTGCCATCAGAGCTTTGTTTTTTGCTTCTTTTCCCATGTTCTCCCAGGTTATGTCCTCCCTTTCCTCCATCTATTAACTTCATGTATAGAAAGGACAGTGACAAATGCATGATTTCAGAAAGGGAAAATATGGAATAACACTGTTCCATAGTTTGTTTTTTATTCTAATTGCCTATTTGTTTGGTTTTAGTTGTATTCAATGCTTTTATGGTATGGTCTTTTTTGTTTGCCGCCGTTTAAGTTGTGTTTATGCTTTGTTTATCTGTAAACCTTGTTTTTAAAAGTGCTATATAAATAAAGTTATTATTACTAATTCATACACTACATTCCGACGTCATTGTTGATGGGAAGCCTGTACCTTATGATACCCGGTTCCAAAACAGGTACTGTCCTTTACCGCCTCATTATTGACAAAAAAATATAACATCTCTTTTTGGAAAATATTGAGGGCGATACAACATAGAACACTCCAGTCTTTACTCCAAAATGTGCCAAGGACTCAGAGATATTTATAGTACCTTTCGTCCTCTGCAGGTTTAACCTCCACTCCTCAGAGGACAGGGCAGATGCCTCCACGTAGCCTGAGAGCCCCCCCCCCCCCCCCAGGGAAAAGAAAGTCCCCCATTACCTCTCGTCTGCTCATTAAAAGCCTAATTGTACTGACAAAGGAAAGTGACCTTGATGACCGTATCAACATTTTGATCAACTCCATTTCCTCATTTGAATGATGGTGGCTGGACAGTAAGAAGACTGGTTTGAGAAGAGGGTGGTGGGGGGGGGGGGGGGGGTGTTGGTCCGGATCCTCCAGCACTTCTGGTTCATCTCAAACTCAACACTTTACTTATAATAATTAGTATTTAGTATTTTTAGTATTTAGTATTTTAGTATTAGTATTTTCAGGGTTCTTACACATGTTGACCAGTGGGTTTCCATGACTTTTCCATGACTTTTCCATGACTTTAAACAAAATTTCCATGACTAAACTGAAATCTCGGTATAAACATGAAAACTGTAGAAAATGTTGCGTATTGAGAGATGTCGCTGGCTTATATTTTGAGCGTCTTTCTTTAAAAAATATAATAATTATTTCAAACTTGGCGTAAATGAACATGTGATTTTAACAAATTTCCATGACTTTTCCAAAACTTTTATGATTACATTTTGTTCCATGACTTTTCCAGGCCTGGAAATGACCATTTTAAAATTCCATGACTTTTCCACGTTTCCTTGAATTTCCCCACTGTGGGACTAATAAATGAATATCTTATCTTATGTCAGTCTTTTAGCTCATCTCGGTAACAACCCTTAAATCTCCCTTCCCTGGTTACAAGTCACAGAGTTGAACTGCGGACTAGCCAACGCAGGCTGCATCCAAACACTTTATCGATCACAGTTACGGAGCTACGACACATGTATCGTCAATAAAGTGCGTATGAATGACTGTAACAACGATGACAATAAAACACGAGTTGTAAAAAAATGTCCTTGAATACATTCATGCTTCCCTCTCTGTGTGTGACTCTGCATTCATATTCTAATTCCTCCTCCTCTCTGATTCACTTCTTTTGATGCTTTTTGTTTGCGGCTCAAAGACCTACTGGAGCATTCCCTTTCTCCGTTTCCCTCCCGCTCTCTAATCAACCTGCTGAGCAACATCTATCAGCACTTTGATGAAAGGACCATTACTGAGAGTACTTTATGTATCAGTGTGTATGTCATCTTGCCAACAGACAGATGCCGACAAAAGGATGCTGAACGTCCTCCCTCGATGTGTCTCATTTAGTGTATTATCAGCTCATCGTTATCATGCTTGTATCCGCAATACTGTCACTCCTGTGAATTTAATTTCATCCTTTCTGCCTCATTTTATGAAGAAGGGAAAAAAAAGTTTTCATGACAGCGCTGTCGGCGACAATGAGACAGAAAACAGAAAAAAAACATGTCACAGAAATGTTAAAAGAGAAGAAAAAAATACTTTTACATCCCTGCAAATGTGAACAGACTGAGAGACGCACACGCACACAGATATGAACACACACGACATTCTGACACACACACGCACACAGATATGAACACACGACATTCTGACACACACACACACACACACACAGATATGAACACACACGACATTCTGATGCGCGCACACAGACACAGATATGAACACACACGACATTCTGATGCACACACACACACACACAGATTTGAACACACACGACATTCTGATGCGCGCACACACACACACAGATATGAACACACACGACATTCTGATGCACACACACACACACAGATATGAACACACACAACATTCTGATGCACACACACGACATTCTGATGCACACACACGACATTCTGATGCACACACACACACACACAGATATGAACACACACGACATTCTGATGCGCGCACACACACACAGATATGAACACACACGACATTCTGATGCGCACACACACACACACACACACATATTTGAACACACACGACATTCTGATGCGCGCACACACACACACAGATATGAACACACACGACATTCTGATGCACACACACACACACACACACACACACACAGATATGAACACACAACATTCTGATGCACACAAACAACATTCTGATGCACACACACACACAGATATGCACACACACTCACACTCACACACACACACACACACATTGTAATGATGTTTGACTGTTGAGTAGGACTCCAAACTGCTCGTTTCTCCCTCGCCTCCTGACCCATGTTTTCTCTGACACACACACTCTCTCACACACACACACACACACACAAAGAGAGATGGGGAGTAAACATCCATTTCCCCAAAGCGTCCACACAGGCACAAACAAGCCTTTTCCTCCAGATACACACACGCTCTAAGGCGAAAGTGAAAAGTGAGACGGTGCTGATAACTTGTTGAGACCGATTGAGGCGCTGATGTCACTCAGAGTGCCACAGATACTGATTACAGATTAGACGGATTCAATTAGAAGTTTCTCCGCATGAAATTAGATAGCTTGCCGAAACCTGATTCAATTAGAATTAGTTTAATACTTCTGCTAATGACACAGCAGTGTAGCAACACACATTGTGTTGGTGTAATTGCATAAACAATTTAACGCACGCACATTTCTATTTGCACAAGTTCACCCGAGGACAGTAGATGACTTATTATTCCTCACTGGTTTAAAAAAAGAGTCATTGTGTGCTGAGAATCAAGCAGCAGCAATTAGTACAAATCTGGAGACAGCTGTTGAGTTTTTTATGTTTAATTACGAATGAACAGTATCTGAAGATGTTTTTAAATTTGATATTGCCTTGAATTTCAAATTTTACCAATTTTTCTGCTTAATTATCTTAGATTTTCCCGGAGTGTGCAGCAATGTGTCACCCACCTTGGAAAACATGGGAAAAGTTTCTTTCTTTCTGAAATATGCAAGCCTGATTTCATACTTGAAAACACACTAAAAACTACTTGCTTAAGGTAAGAAGAAACATCTTGGTTCTTTAATGTAACTTTAATGTGAAACCAACATCATTAATGAACTTGCTGATGTATATTTAACATTTATTACTTTACATTTACATCATTTACTCGGCCTAAGTGAAGATGTCAACATTCAACATATCGGCGATTTGCAGAAAGTGAATATTTTTTCAAACAGCTTTTAGAAACACGAGAAAACCTTTTTATTTACTTTCTTACAACTACTGCATAGAAATGTGCAAGAGTTGTATAATGGTTGTATATTACTTTTTTAATATCTACCTGTGATATGGCTAATATCATGATGTTCCTAATAACTGTAAAGTACATTTTTATTCTTTATTTGTCATAGTTACAGGAAGATAATGTCAGTAAAAAAAATAATACATGTTGTTATTGTTCTGCAGATAATGTATCCTTTAATAAAAAAAGAATAACAAAAAAAATAAAAAATGTGCAAGAGGCAGAAAGAGATGAGGAAAGTTTGGCGACGAAGGGCGTGACTGCAGATGTCCGCTTGTAAAATGTAAAGACTGGTGCAGCAACGAGGGGATGGATAGATGCTCGTTAAACAAAACTATTATCCACAATAAACACCAGATGCCACACTACTACACATAAAATAAGACGTACACACACACACACACACACACACACACACACACATACGTACATCCCACTCCCCTTACTGTCGACTCAGCAATGCCACACCTAGCGATCCCGTTGCCATGGTAATTCCATCCTCTGCATGCCACAGCTGGTGTTTCCCTGAGGAGAACTGTATAGCCTGTGTGTGTGTGTGTGTGTGTGTGTGTGTGTGTGTGTGTGTGTGTGTGTGTGTGTGTGTGTGTGTGAGAGATGGAGAGAGGTTAATGTGCCTCATGTGTGCTCTGCTCTGTCATGTGCAGTGAGGTGTATTGAAGAGGAAAACATGGCTGGTTGGGGGCAGCCATCATGGTATTCCATTGTGTGTGTGTGTGTGTGTGTGTGTGTGTGTGTGTGTGTGTGTGTGTGTGTGATCTCTTCCTCTATTAGTGTTGCTATTGATTGGTGAAGTTCACAAATTATGATTCAGCTTTCATTTAAAAAGATCAAATTATTTTGATCAATTTTACTGCCCAGATTGAAAAGACAGCATCTGATCTCAAATCCAAATTATTTACAACCCGATCCGTGACCAAGCGCAGAAAGCAGCATCATGGAGCCACACCAGCATGAACAAACACCTCAGCAGCCCCCTGAGTCACACACTTTTGGGGCTTTTTTCTCTCGCAGTGACTCATGCTTCAAATGTACACACATTACCTCGTGGTGACCTGGGTTTCTGCCAACGGGTACCACATTCAGCCGTCCTACTCCAGCTCTCCGCTGTGCTCACTGCAGCGTCACTCGCCACAGGAACGCACACAAAGCAATAATAAAAGAATCAGCAATGGACGCGTCATTGACGGTAGAACAGCAGCTGATCCACCATCGCTGTGGCATTGTGCGGTTCTGTGTGCTGAGCTTTCTGCGTTGATGTCGGACATATGGAACACGTGATTAAAATGTTAACTGATCAACAATGTGGTGCAAGAAGACCGTTATACACACACACACACACACAGACAGGGTTCTTACACATTTTAACCGATGGATTTCCATGACTTTTCCATGACTTTAAACCAAAATTCCATGACCAAATTGAAATCTCGGTAAAACATGAACAATTTAGAACATTGTGCTTATTAAGAAAGTACGCCGGCTTATATTTTGAGCGTTTTTCTTTAAAAAAAAACATATTAATTATTTCAAACTCGTCATAAATGAACATGTGATTTTAACAAATTTCCATGACTTTTCCAAAACTTTTATGATTTCCATGACTTTTCCAGGCCTGGAAATGACCATTTTAAAATTCCATGACTTTTCCGGGTTTTCCACGACCGTACGAACCCTGCACAGATAAGAAAGATTAAACCTGGCTTAACTTTGGCAGGACGGAGTATTGCGTCACTCTGGGGCCCAACATGTGTGATAAACACAAACATGACATGGAGCCGCTCTTAAAAACATCAAAAACTCCTTTAAAATAGGCCATTTACAGTATGAGCAATATTTTTGGTTCAGTGTGTGCGCCCCCCATTTCTGGGCAATGATAGAGAATAAATCCCCGACACTGTTTTAGAATCTGTCTCACGTTTCAAAACAGTTCATTTCCCAGATGTTTATAAACCCTGACTGACAGCTGAAGCGACCTCGCACGTCTTCCCTGGCTAAAGCTCAGAGTAATCAAAGAGAATTGTGGCTTTGCTGTTCAATCACTGCATTTCAGCCTGCTTTCCTCCGCCTCGCTCCACTCATCCATCGCTGCGGTGCATTTTATAGACCGCTCAAATGTACACACACCTCTGACTAATGGCTTTCCTTTACTTCGATGCTTTATTTTCCTCCGATTTCTCCACTTACGGTGCTTTCGGCAAACACCGAACGACTTGTTTTCTGCACTTCTTAGTTTATCACGCTCTTTATTTGAATATGTTTATCTCTTATCTTCCCCTGAACTTGTCTTGTTCTTAGAACGATGGATGTAAATAGAGTGGAGGCCCTTTGACTCATTTCCCTGTTGTTCTTCTTTCAAGCACAACAGCTCATCTGCCCTTCTCATCCCTTACTCTTAACATGCACTTTAATATCCTTGCAACCTACTCTATTATCCTTTGTCTTTTTCCTCCATTCCTTTATTCCTTCCCTTACACTTCTCCTATTCTTTCTTCTCTCATTGCAGTCCACTGTCAGTGCATCCCTCCCTTCCTCCTGCTGTAACCTGCCATCTCTCAATCACATATCATATCATTCCTCTCTCTGTGCACTTTCCCTCAACGATCCACTCAGCCGCTCTGTCGGCGTGGGTGTGTCGTTGTTTGTGTAGTTGTTTGTGCGAGTGAATGAGTGTTGATGTAAAACAACAGCGGGAGCATCACCTCGTTCCATCATTGAAGTAGAGACAAAGAGAGACAGAGAGACGCAATGCACTGGGAGGAAGGCTACTGCACATTTCACTCACAATAAAGAGTATTTATTATTTATTGTGAGTTACTTATTTATATATATATATATATATATATATATATATATATATATATATATATATATAAATATAAATAAGCACATTTACTCAAAATAAGTCAATATTAGGGCTACTGCACATTTTACTCACAATAAAGAGTATTTATTATTTATTGTGAGTTACTTATTTATATATATATATATATATATATATATATATATATATATATAAATATAAATAAGCACATTTACTCAAAATAAGTCAATATTAGGGCTACTGCACATTTTACTCACAATAAAGAGTATTTATTATTTATTGTGAGTTACTTATTTATATATATATATATATATATATATATATATATATATATATATATATATATATATATATATATATATATATATATAAATAAGCACATTTACTCAAAATAAGTCAATATTAGGGCTACTGCACATTTCACTCACAATAAAGAGTATTTATTATTTATTGCGAGTTACTTATATATATAAATAAGCACATTTACTCAGAATAAGTCAATATTGGGGCTACTGCACATCTCACTCACAATAAAGAGTGTCCTCTTTTGGTCTGTAATTGAAAAAGGAGCCGTTAGTGCCTATTGACAAGCAGCACCAGCTGGGACAGCTGAAAGATGCTCGGGGCACTTTATTCACTCGACTGGAAATACAAATCTAACCTTTCATTTTGGCAGCTCAGAGGAGAGATGTGATTGGAGGGGCAGAGGGTCGTGAACATCGGGACTGTCAGCAAGCTGTAAAGCATTCTTTTAAAATAGACCTCGTCATTATAAATAAATATCAGCAGCATATTCTCACAGAGACAAACACGTTCTGCCCAGCTCGGTCGCAATTTTTCTTCAGATAGACGCGACACCACCAACTCACACACAATTACCCTTTAGGGCTGTGCCACTCGCTGTCCTCTTTTCTCTGGGCGGAACCATTAACGGCTAATTTGTAGGCTTTTTGGGGCAAAAGGTCAGCGCACTGATGGATGGAAGGTCTAAAGACGCATCAATACTGGCCATCCTCAGCACACACACACACACACACACACACTCAGACGCACGCACACACACAGACACATGCACGCAGACACAAATGCATGAATGAATTTAAACATATAATACAATCAATCAGATGAACACAGCTGATGTACGCGTGCACATACAGTATAAGATAAGATATTCATTTATTAGTCCCACAGTGGGGAAATTTAAGGATCACAGCAGTGAATGTACATTAGAGCCTTAATAAGAATAAAATATACAATTAAAATAAAAACACAAAAACAAAATACTAAAAATACAAAATACTACGACTAAAAAACAAAATACTAATACTACTACTAAAATACTAATACAAAATACTAATCATAAGTTACTAAATACTAAAATACAATACTAAATACTAATACTAAATTACTAAATACTAAAAATACTAAAAATACTAAATACTAATACTAAAATACTAAAATACACACACACACACACACCACACACACACACAGACACACACACCTTGCTTGCCATCCAACCACAAGCCAGCAACATTACCATCCATACTAGTCCCATCTATCTTAATAGTGACAGGTGTGAAGGGAAACACCACAAACCCACAATGCATTTCTCTAATGCAGTTAAACAGGAAAGGGACCCAGAGGGAGGGAGCAGCCGCTGAAGGACAGGCAGCCGGCTCAATGAGAGCCGGGGGTGGGAGAGGAGGGAGGAGAGGGCCTTGGTTGCTTCAGATTAAAACGTAAATCTGTGTCTCTCATTGACTTGAAGCAGAGTGCTGTATGTGTGTGTGTGTGTGTGTGTGTGTGTGTGTGTGTGTTGCATGTGGCCCAGAGGCTGGCTCATTGTTTGGACAATAACGGTGCAGATTGTGGCTTTTAAAACACACAACACCTATTGTTTTAATACTTATTACATTGACACATGATATACCGTGTCCCTGCTTTTATTACTTTGCAACTTCAATAAAGGCCGTGGCTTAAGCCGCAGCCTCGTTACCATGGTTTCTAGCACATATGGTGACACAGCATCTAATTAATTAATCAATGACTGACAGCAGAGGATTAATCAGCTTTGATGGTTAAAACGGGGCCAAGAAGCAGAATATAGACACAAACACGTTCCCTCAGACAAACGATGCTTTATTATGCACAACATCTATGTAATTGCACATGCTAAGGATTGGCTCCGCTTTGAACTCAATTACGATCAAAAAAAGAGGATTTACTGCCTCGTAAACTCGCTTTCTCATTGCTTTCCGTTATATATGAAGCCAGCAAAGAAGAGTACATGTCTGGGACGCCATGATGCAAACACACACTTTGTATGGAAGGACACAGTAGAGGAGTGTATCATGAACAAGTTTATCTGTAGCTCAGTCAGTGTCACCCTATAGTCCCTGCTGTGTCAGTACACACACACACACACACACACACACACACACACACACACACACACATAATTCTTGCTAAGTCACAGTACAAACAGTGAACTATCGACTGGCCTTGGAACTTGACACGCAAACGCATGCACACAGGAAGAGATGATGATGATGATGCTGATGATGATGATGATGATGATGCATTTAAAGAAGCGAAGGGCAGAAAGAAAGCTAGACGCAAAAAAAGGTAAACAGACAATGAAAAAGGAGAGATAGGAGGAAAACAAGAAAGAATAAAAAGGGATGAGGGAAAAAGAGACAAAAAGTAATAGGAGAACCAGTAGAGAGAAAAGAAAAAAAAGGGGGAAGAGGCAGGAAGGAAATGGTTCTATGATGATATGGAGATGGGGAACATTTTGATCCCACAGAGCGACTAGGGCTGCTAATCAATCACTTTTATCCCCCTATTACCAGCATGCATACTTGCGCGCGCACACACACACACACACACACACACACACACACACGCACAACCTTCCGCGTCACCCTTGATCATGCAGACTGTTAGAAAAAAAGCACGCCCTAGAGCTCTGATGCCATTGGCCAGCAATGATGTCATCTCTTCCTGGAGGTTGAGCAGCGAGCTGAACAATTGGCTGGCGGAGGCAGACAGAGCGAGAGCGCCGCTGAGGTATCAATTCCATTCATACAGAGGCAGCGACGGAGCTTGAGCGTGTGTGCGCGTGTGTGTGTGTGGGCGTGCGCGAGCGTGCGTGTATATAGTTGTGTGTGTTTTTGTATGTGTGACCACTCCCCACAGAGGCGTACAGGCAGAGCTATTAGGGTCGTGTCCATCATTCAGAGACACAGACAGTACCTGCTAGGACGCTCCCTAATGGAAGCCCTCTCGGTCACACACACACACACATTGGAATTTCGCTCAAATGCACACTACCAAATATGCAAGTAATCAAGCATGCATGCACACACCCACACACTCACACACACACAACTGATGGGGGTTGGGTGGGTTGAGATGGGTGTTGTCTCCCTGTTGTTACTGGGCTGTTGTCATGGCAATGACGTTGGAGCTTTTACTGCTAGCTGGGACTTTGCAATAAACAACACACACACACACACACACACACACACACATTTTCATTGATGCAAATGCACCTTTTGAGAGCAGCCTTGCCCTTGCAACTGCTTTGAAGCAACAGAAAAAATAGAAGAAAAAGGAAAACCCAGAAAAGGCCTTACTTTCAGTGTGTGTGTGTGTGTGTGTGTGTGTGTGTGTGTCTGTGTGTGTGAGAAGGTGTGAGTGTAAACACTCCCATGGGAGACACGAGAGTCGTTCCTCTAAGAGAAGCTCAAGGGAAATTAGCCCGTGATAGCCTGTTAGGAAGTGCTGCGCGTTCACTCTCCTTCTCCTCTTCCTCTCCCTCTCCTAACATCTTTTACACTCCCCTCCCCCTCCTACCACCCACACCTACCACTCCTCACCAACACACCCCTTCTTATAGAGGATGATGTCGCTCGCGGGCCTGTAATTGCCAGCATGGCCGTTGGGATTTCTCCCAAGACTTCACGCGTGAACACGAGATGCAAACCGAGTCTCATCCCAACATGTTAAACCTGCTTTAGCTGAGAGTTTATATGAAAGATGTAACATGCACACTATAGAGACACGTCCAGATACGGCGTATCCAAAGTATGGGGACATTTACCCAACCACGATAATGCGATTGAAGATGTCCCGATACAGAAAATAATTGCCTTGCTGGATGTTCTTTCCTGTGCATTGTGCATTACTCTCTTATAAACATAATAAGCAAAATCCACTGTTCCGTCTCTCTGCTTGAACTTAATCACATTTCCTGAAAGCGTGCATATGTATATGCATGACTCATACGTGTGGCAGCACGCGATCTGTGTCCACGCTGCATGCTTTTATCTTATTAGCAGAATCTATTTTAAATTGAATTACAAAGCTATCCCATTTCAGTCAATGCAATCCGTTTAATCTCTAATCTGTATCTGTATCTGATTCACATTAACGCCCCGATCTGCTTCATTAGTCATAACTAATACATGTTATCAGTAGCTTTGGCAAATGTAGACTCTATCGGACAAATCTGTATAAGTGAGCAATTTGTGCTTAACTCGTGTATCTGCAGGAGTGCGTTGCTGCTTACTCGACCGGCAGGACGTCATAACAACATGTGAGCATCGATCTAGAGCTCAGGCTGGGTGATAAGGACAAAAGTGAATGAAATGCAAACAGTTTGACACCTTGAAGACGAAAAACAATCCAGAGAATCTGTAGACACATGAATACATGTGTAGCATGTACATGTGTGTGTGTGTGTGTGTGTGTGTGTGTGTGTGTGTGTGTGTGTGTGTGTGTGTCAGGCAGTGTGTTCATTGTCATTCTCAGCTGCTCTTTTTTCTCTCCTCTCTCCCCTCATGTTATGCTGTATTCTTCCATCCTGAGTCTTCCTGACAAATAATTTCCCCTTGGGGATTAATAAAGTATATGTCTATCTATCTATCTATCTATCTATCTATCTATCTATCTATCTATCTATCTATCTATCTATCTATCTATCTATCTATCTTTGCAAATCACCAAGAGACGCTCCAAAAGCCCCAAGACTTTTCTTTAAGGAAAATGCTGTGTTACAAAGCGGCGCAGAGGTCCAGAGCCCCTCTGTTACTCAAACACTCTCCATCCAGTGGGAATTATTAGATTAAAACCGAGAGCAACAGTGTTGTATAGATGTATAAACCTCTGCCGAAAGAAACGGACTCGACACCGAATATTCAGCAGTTTCCTTTCAAATATATTGATAAGGATACAGAACAAACAATATGTCACACAAAAACTTTAATGACCAGATTTGTTATGGTTTTAATTAATTTGGACAACAAGCATTCGCATAACTGCAAATGATAAACTCCAAATAGATCAATAATATATTTGGACAAAAAAAAATTAAAATGATGCTTACATCATGACGCTTAACGTCTGAATAGCATATACTGTATTATACATCGTATATATATGCTATACTTCCAGATTGCATCCATTCTCTATCATTTCATACCAAAAGGCTGTACTTTTTATTTTCAAAGCAGTGGGCATTAAAAGCATGAAAGCAGAACTCCCCGTTCTGGAACAGCCTTTGATCCGATAGCCGAGGTTCTCCGAGGTTCTCCGAGGTCAGCTAAGGTCAAAGGTGAGGAGCGCTAACAATTGCCAACCTCCTGCTCCGAATCCCTCCAGTATGCCACACTCCCTCTCAGCTGTGTCGTTCCCAGCATATGTGAGCGTGGTGTGTCTGTGTGTGGCTCCATAGGCATGTGTGATCACACACACACACACACACACACACACACACATACACACGCCTTCATTTTAAAACTCTACATTGTAATGTATGACTGATTGCAGCTGTGAGGGAGGACCGAGTGTGAAGTGAGAGGGGGATTATTATTCCGGTTCTTAATCAATGGTGAGCAGAGTGGATGCGATACACGCTGCGCTAATGGGCTGAATTACACCTTTATGTGCACATCCAACACGAGCTCTTTCGCCACGTTGCCATCCATAGATCACTTGTCGTCATCTAAGAGGAGCGTCGACACTCGCAGCGGCGTTCACATTTATCCTCGGCGTCGTTGTGAGTCTTACCCTGCTCTCATTTTCAAACAACTCTGCCAGATTAAATGATGCCTAAATATATAGCAGGAACCCCAACAAATGTTGAACCCTTTTGAGTTTCTATAGAGGCGAAGGTACGAAGAGTAGCCTGGATACCAGACCGAACTTAGCCCCGCCCTCAACATGTTTGGTCGGGAAGTTGGGTCTGGCATTGCTCCATTGGGGAGAAATTATCTCCGGTCAGAAATTGACCGGACCAATCAAATTGTCAGGGCGGGCTTTATACGATGACGGACATATGATCAACAATAACGTAACCAATACGTCATAACAAGGCGCTTGGTTTGACTTTGTTTACAACAAACATGGCTGCCGCTGGAGAGCTAAGATGTGTAGATTCTGCCATTGAGTCTGTTTTAGAAGACCTCGACAGAGCTTTTATTTTGAAAGAGGAACAGAGAAACGCGATCAAGGTGTTTGTAGATCGAAAACTATGCGTCGCTTAAAATACGTCACATACTGCGTTGCTCTGATTGGTTGTAGCTCTATCCAATTGAGCGAAGAGGCATTTTCTTTCCTGGTTGGGTTGAGACACGCCCCATAATCACAGCCCAACGGAGCGGTATCAGACTCACATTCTGACTAGAATTATGAGGATGACATCATCAGGCTATATTAAGAGATAAAAAGGAGCAAAATGTAAAAATTCAGCAGAGTAATTATTGCCAGCCCCCGCGCCTCGACTCGGAGAGAAGAAGATCATCACAACGCTGAGGGCCATTTCCATCTCTAACCTGCAGGCGGGAATAATCTGTCTCCTCCACCAGCCGCCGTTTAAAAAGGAGATTAAATGCAGAGCAGCACTCGCCATACGTTTCTGTTGATATATTCTATTGTCTTCCTCCATCATGTCACGAGAGAGCAAATGATTACATGGAGCACTGAGCTGGATCATTCTGTGATCCTGGCCTGCAGCTGAAACTTTTGCATTCGTACTCGTTTGAAGGGTGAGCGCAGGCAGCTGGCCACATCGATTTAGATTACAGTATTTAAAAGCCGTTCACTGAAGCCATTGGGTGTGACGGCTGATCTGATATAGAGCACAGATTTGAATGTGTACAATCAACCTGTCAAACAAGCAGACTTTTATTTTGATGACAGGCTCAACTGACCATATGTCAACACGTCTATATTTGATCTTTTTAGGGAATCAAACTTTCTACCTTCTACACTGTACTATAGTGGCCTGCAGCTGGAGGACCACGTCCCCCTCAGGGTGTCCTCTGACCTGCCGGGCCGACATGAAGAGACGTGGTGGACTCTTAGTGCGCTGTTAAATATATATATATATATACATATATATTTTATTTTATTTTGTATTTTATATTTCACTTTGTATACTCTATGCACAGTCACTTTCTTTCTTTCTTATATTTATATTTCATTGTGTTTAGTTTATTGGTGCTACTGTGTCAACAAATTTCCCCTTGGGGATTAATAAAGTATATTTCTATTCTATTCTTCTATTTCCAGATCCACAGTCCATAATGTTGTCTCTATGTTTACATGTTCTTTTACTATTTTTGCACTTCATGTTGTCTATATGCTGCACAATTCACTTTATGTCACACAATTCAATTCACTTTATGTTGGACAGAAGAGCAACGTAATTTCAATCTTCTGTATGTTTGCACATATGAAAAATGTACAAATAAAACTGACTTTGACTTTGATACTAGTAGTACTACCATAACAACTGTTCAATGCCATTTGACTGTCTTTATGTGTATTTAAAATACTAATGCTATACATGTGATATAACAGCGGATCTCCTCACATGATCTCCCTTTAAAACAAACATCAACGTTGGTATCTTAGGCGACTGGAGAGCAGAACAAAAATAATGCGTCGACTGTAAATGGTCAGTTTCCTTGAAATGTCGTTCACTGAACCTATTTTCAAGTTTTCTGGACAAGACTCCTCTTGTGATCAGTTTCTTCTCTGAATGAAAAGCAGAAGTAGAGCAGGAAGTTATTATAGCGGTGCAATGGTTTCCTGCTGGTAGCAGCACCAACCAGGAGATGCTCAAAGGGTCTCTTGGGAAGACATAAATCATATTCTGTTGTTTACATAAGAGGACATTAAAGTGTTACTTAACTCTCACTTCAAGGAACTGTCACCAAATAAAGAAAGTCCTAGAAACTTGTATAAAGTAGTTAATCTAAATAATTGTTGATTGATTACTTCGGCTTAAACTAATCCTTCTCTGCAGCTCATTCAATAAACAAACCAAATGAGAGCTGAACAATATGAATGAGCTCATTCAAAGACTGGTCTGGAGCTACACACACACACACACACACACACACTGCACACGCATATCTGACACAAACACACTACACACACATGCTTTTTCCTCATTACTGCCAAAAATCTCACAGTGCTCTAATGAGGATATGGACTCTGGGACAAGGCAATTCAAACACACATACACACGCACACACACACACACACACACACACACACACACACACACACAGCTGCCCTTCACACTTTGAGCCTGAGGGTGCGACAGGCAAGCACGCCAAAAGAGGATTTGTGGGGAAAAGCTTTGGGGAGGAGGGCGAGAGGGAGCGTGAGATAGGAGGAGTGGAGAAGAGGGGATTACATGGTGAATATGTCAATGCTAAAACATACCATTTGGGTCGCACACACACATATAGACACACACACACACACACACACACACACACAAAGCCGTATCTTCTATAGCGAGCTTAGCACTGACTAGACAGAGCATGGGGTGATGGGTAGAGCTAATAGAAGAACCACTGGGTAACCTGGGGGATGTGACCACAAGCTGATGCTGGTTAACCTGCTGTGACCGACTGGACCCGAGCCAACAAGACTGTGACCTCATCTGGGGGAAAAAGTCAAAAACACATCACCGGAGGCAGATCTGAGTACCTTGGAGTTGAAGAAGAAGAAACAAAAGAAAGAGAGAGAGAAAAAGAGAGAAAGAGTATAGGACCTGCAACGGTACCGGTTCAATGTCTGTTATCACACCGCAACCTTCTCTTTGGAGGTAACGCATGGGTGAGACGTTCAGAAGGGACTTCAAGGCAATAAAACTTGCCAGTTTAATATGAATGATATATTTGTTGCAGGATTTCCTGCAGGATGTAATAAATGGAGCTCTACGGTAATCTAACTGGTTTATATCACGACAGGTCTATATTTTCAGGCGTTATCTTCAACATGTAGGTATTAATCTGTGCCTTTTTTAAATATAAAAATGAAAATTCAAGCCAGGTAAAAATCTGGATTCAACAGTATAGTTCGCATGGGACAACAAAAACCATGTGATGTTTTTTTTTTACATCAAAAGCTCTTCCCATTTGTCACTGTGTTTGTCACTAGAGTCCTTCTTCAGGTGATCAGGTAGGACTCAAAATGACTTAAGTATAAATAAATAAATGCATGAATAAATATAGGAATAAATAAATAAATGCTTAAATAAATGTATAAATAAATGTATAAACATGACATCATTAAATAAATATATTTCTACATTTCTGTATTTATTCATTTATTTATTTCTCTATTTATGTGTCCACACGTTTTTCTTCATTTATTTATGTGTGACAGTTACGTGTCCGTATATTCAAATGAGCTGGGCGGTCCGAACCTCTGCATTTATTTATTTATTCCTATATATTTATTCATGCATTTATTTATTTATACTTAAGTCATTTTGAGTCCTCCATAATCAGGATGTTCTGGCAGCAAGACAACAACAAGGTTAGGATGCACAGGGACATATTTTAGCCTCATATTATTCCACAGTACGTGGAATAAGCCCCATGTGGTGCTGGACCGCTGAGAATCCAAACGTGGTGAGCAGTGAAGGGGACTGCATGGCAGAGAGGGGCCACGTTGCCAGGTTGGAGGTCGACAGCAGCGCTCCAGATAGTCGGCCAGAGGGGCCGGCTGCTGGCTGGCGCGGCGGCGGCAACATGATGGTCGGGTCAGCGGGGAGTAGGACTACAGAGACTCAGTCGAGTGGTCGAGAGAGGGAGAGGGAGAGAGAGAGGCTCGCGGAAAAAGAAAGAATTAACTTCAAAAACAATTCAAGTAGAGGAGACGTGTCTGTGTGTTTGAGTGTCCATGCATGTGGGCATGTATTTCTGTGTGAGTGTCTTCTATGTGGCAGCTCATGGGGGTTTAAGCGTTTTTAAAGCTGCGGGAGTCCGGTGGACAGTACATTGTCCCAGTGCAATGAGCTGCGCGCGCTTGTGTGTGTGTGTGTGTGTCCATAGTTAGCATACTGCAGTCTAGACCAGGGGATCAAGCTAATCTCTCTTCACTGATACAGATGATTTGTCCACTGCCTCTGGATCACCATCATCTCTGCGTGTTACGTGTGCAACAGTGCAGAGTTATCAATCAATTCAGTTCTAATAGCATTTGTTTTATGGTGGGTTTTTTTCGACTGCGATTGTGGTTTAGAGACTCAACAGTGAAGTATCAACATTACAACTCTGTTTATTCATGTTTATCTTTAAAAAGAGGTGCAATAACAGTGCTGGAAGCAGTTTCCCCTGCTGTGGTTACTGACCACTAATGAACCCTCATTAGGAATCGGCCGGCATGAACAAGACAATCTGCAGTCATTAAGGGGGGGGGAGGGAGGGGGGGTTCACAACTTCATAACAGCCAGGCAGTGTGTAATCTGTAGGAAGACTCAATCACAAGCTGCAGGTGTGTGAGGGGAGAGTATCCCGAGTGTAAAGATCATCCCAAATGTTTCCCCCTCAGAGGCAAAGGAGCCACAACACGACATCCAACGACGACAGAGCATCACTTCTCCGGCTGCCAGACTCCGTTTGGGTTACATGACACTCAGCGTTGTGCTTGACAGGCTATGTTTAATTAAATCGGATTGGGGGGGGAATCAATATTAGCCTACAGACGAAATAGCAGCGTCGTTTGTAAACAAACATAAGTTTCAGGGAATGAAGTCATTATTTATTCAACAATAGAAGAACTCCCACCTCACTCTAACCAGTCAGAGACTGCCAATTAATTGACCCCCCCGCTCTCACACACCGACCGCTTCACAAGGACCCCACGACAGATTGAATGAAAATAACCTCATTAGTCGGAGCTTTGAAACACTTCTCTCGAAACAAAAGCAGATGCCTCCGAAACCTCAAAAGAAGAGAGACACCCTCTCCCACTCTCCCTCTCTTTTTGAGGACAGACTTTTTTTTTTGTTAAACAATAAAACAACTGAAGAAATCCAGCACGGAGACACCGACTGCCTCCGCTATAGTTGCCGGGTGGGACACGCCAACACCCAACATGAGGATTACTGCCCTGAAACACAGCTAAACCACACACACACACACACACACACACACACACACACACACACACACACACACACACACACACACACACAACTGGGCTGCTTCCCCGTTTAAAGTAAAGCCATAATTATAACAACACAGTCGACTACAAACAACGTGGCAGGGGGAGAGAAGAAGAAAAGAGAAGCTTCTACAGCCACTTCAGTCCAGCACTGATTCATCACCCCAGGGAATGAAATGCTGTGGTTAATCATAGTCGACTATTATCTCATCTATTAAGCAATTTTCTTGAAGTATTCTCCATCTTTTGCTCTGAGGAGTCTCATATGTGGTAATATTCTATTTCTACAACTATTTGAGCTTTACAAAGAAAAAGCATGCCAGAAAACAACAGAAGAGAGCATCAAATATCCAGCAGAGCAGACACAGCGACATACTGAACGCACAAGTATAGCAAATGAACTGAGGGTGTCATTTAGCCCCGGGAATAAGGTCAGGTATTAGGTTACAGGCATAAGGCCAGAATTAGACCAAAGTAAAACTGATATGCTTCACTCTACTGTACCCAACACACACGCACACACATACACACACACACACACTTTCCCACCCTTTTGTCCCAAACCCCTGTCCTCCCTTCCCATTCCCTCTGATTTCACAGAGTCCATCTGACACCCAACAACTGTACAGCAATCTATGAGATCATCGGTCTGCCAACTCGCGGGCAGGCTGACATTACCGGGACAGGAGGGGAGCCAACGGCGAGCACAAACACGCACACACACACACGCACACACACACACACACACACGGAGACAGACACACACACACACGTGTGAATAAAGAAATGTGCCAAATATAAGGACACGTGGATGGTAAACCAAATCAGGACACACATACGCCGGATAATGACACATTTGTTACACACCAGGAAGCCCAGACTCACTGCTTCTGTATCGCAGCACATGCAAACACACACACACACACACACACACACACACACACACACACACACACACACACACACACACACACATAGATATCCACTCACCTGCACCTGTATGAAAGAGCCCCGGTAGAAGCAGCACGCTGCAGCCGACAGGGCACTCCACAGACTGCACCTCTCCGTCATGGTGAGTGCACACCTCTCCACCCTCCTCAAATCCTCTACTTCACCTCTCCCTCTTTTCTTCTGCTCCCCGTCTCCCGTCCTCTGCTTTATCTCCACCCTGCCCGGGGGTGTCCGATCTCAACCCCAGCCCCCCCACCCCACCCCCTGGGCTAAGCCTGTCCCACCCTAAAAGACCCCAGACCCCGGCAGCGAGCTAAACCTAAACAGCTAACACCCGCAGCTCTTTGCAAAAAAGCAGCTGCCGGTCTCCACGTCCGCTGCGAGCCGCGAGCGAGCCGCTACCGGCGGGTCCTGAGGGCGGCGAGAGGGGCTGCAGCTCCTGACATCTCCTCCGGCTTCTGCCTCTCTCTCTCTCGCTCTCTCGCTCTGTCTCTCGCTCTCTCTCTCGCTCTCGCTGCACTTGCTGCGCTTCACGCGGCTGCTAGGGATTACCTCATTGCTTGCTGATGAAAGAAGTGTGGGTGGGGGGAGGGCGGACCGGAGAGAGAGAGGGAGAGAGAGAGAGAGAGGGTGGGAGGGAGGGATGGATGGAGGGAGGGAAGGAGGGAAGGAGGGAAGGAGGTCGAGGGGGGTGAATGCTCGCAGGCTCAAGCGGAGGGGAGTGTTGTCGAATTGCAGGCAGAAAGCCCCACCCACCCCCCACCCCCCCACCCAACGACCCCCGCTCAGGGTGCTGAGACAATGCTGACACGGGGGTGTGGGGGGGGGGGGGGAGACGATGGACTGGGGACAACAAGGAGAGAAAGTGAAAACGGATGGGAGGAGGAAGAGAAAGATAATCAAAAGATGAGCTGATGAATGGAGAAGATGCGGGTAGCAGGAGAGAAAGTAGGAGGAGTGCAGCCCCCCAGAGGAATCTAACCTTTCTTTTGCCATGAAAGGAACCCAGCAGGGGGGCTCTCCACCCTCCACCCTGCCACACACACATGCACGCTTGAATGCAAATGAATACCTTTTATACATCTCAACACACACACACACACACACACACACACACACACACACAAACTTAAATATATTTTCTAGAGGTGGCAGGAGCTAGAGCTGTGGTTCCTGTTGTGATATAATGTTGGTAGAAATGTTATCCCTATGTGTGTGTGTGTGCGTGTGTGCGTGTGCATGTGCGTGTGTGTGTGTGCACAGCAGAATATAATAATGTGTCTCTAAAAAGCCATGCAGACTGCAGCTAGACAGCTCATTATAGGCTGAAACACACAGGCAGGTGTTTCAAGGATAACACGGTGTGATTTTCCCCGGCCCATTCCCCCCCCCCCACACACGCACACACACACATACACACACACACACACACACACACATACCGGCAGGGAAACATCGGAAGGGGTTGGGCTCTGTCTCCAGAGGCCTGAGTGAGTGACATCATTGAGGACGCCTCACCATGGCAACACTGCCGGAGTACTTGACAGCATCCAAAATTCTGACACTGCATTTAGTTGGTCTGCACCACTGCAGGGGAGCGCAACGCAAGAGAGGCACATAGCCAGAGAGAGAGAGAGAGAAATATGCCACATGCCAACCAGGTGATCAACTGTTTCTCTCCTTTTCTTACCTTGTGTTTGAGGTCATCTCATCCTCACACACACACACACACAGCATGAGATGAGGCCAGTAATCACTCTGATAATCTGCCTCTTGAATGCATGATGGTGGGCGGTCACAGACAGAGAGAGAAAAGGCCGACAGATGAGGAGCGACGAGACCCAGGATGGATTCATTAACTGCGGCGACTCCTCTTCATGTAATCTCAAACTATCCTGTGCTGGATTAGACAGATTACACAGCAGGGACACCAATAATCTTATCAGAGGGGCCCTGTGCTTCCCTCCCCTCCACCCTCTGTAATACCTTTCCAAAACAATCAAAACAGAGAGCATGTTACATCTGGAAAACAAACACAATGAACAATATGATGGATGCAGAGTAAAGCATCGATGCTCCGCTTTGAGTTCAGCATTAAAATTGGCGATGTTAGTCGACTAATTCCCACTCAGACCGGCCGTAATGAAAATGTATCGCTCTGTAGGATCCATTAGCTAAAAGCCACTCCACAAAATTAGATTTTCATAAAACATATACTTTTTTTTATATCACACCTCCTAATCCTTTTGATCAAGTGTTGTGATTTGTGCCAGTGAAAACCATCCTGCAGAGATGAGCCTCAAACACAGTGTGAACGCTCCGGCTCGTGTTCCCACACGTCAGTCTGCATCCTCACATGAAAGTCAGACGCGTATCAAACGGCTGCTTTGGGAGCCGTGACATTAAAGCGAAGGAACACATTTACAGAGTCAGTGTTCTCCGAGAATACTGGAGACATTAAAAGGGCAAACATTCTGGCACGTCACTCACAAGCTCTTTTGAGGACATATAAATCTAATATACTCAACAAAGAAAAAAGGTAAATTGTTATTTCTTTTCTAAGGTTAATCAGCCTCTCTCTTTCTCTCTCTCTCTCTCTATATATATATTTATATAAATATATATATATGTATAATAATAATAATAATAATAATACATATATATGTATTATATATATATATGTATAATAATAATTCATTACATTTCTAGAGCGCTTTTCAAAACATTCGAAGACGCTTAAATATATATATATATATATATATATATATATATATATATATATATATATATATATATATATATATATGACATATAAATCTAATATACTTAACAAAGAAAAAAGGTAAATTGTTATTTCTTTTCTAAGGTTACTCAGCCTCTCTATATGTATATATATATATATATATATATATATATATATATATATATACCGCTTTTCAAAACATTCAAAGATGCTTAAATATATATATATATATATATATATATATATATATATATATAAAATACAATGACACTTATGTAGAGTAGGGTGACGAACAAGTCCACACTGTCCACCATTCCACTTACTTACAAACATAACAGACGTAAGTGAACATAAGAAAGTACAGATCACCAACATTTGAAAAACTGTCTCGGACATATAATCAAGCTGGAGCCCTCAATGCTCCATTCCCTTTACGATGTTTTAAACCTAATAGACTCGACGCTCCAAAGACAGGCTGAAAGAAAAATGATGGCAACTTCGCCCCATTGCGTGCCTCTGGGAAGACGACAGAGTCTCCTTCTTACTTTACTGTCTTGTTCACTTCATTACGCTGAATCGTCTGTCCTGTTCTTTCCTCTTTCTTTGCTTCATCCTCACTTTGTTTCCACTATCACTGCCCTCTAAATCCTTTTATCCATCTTCCTTTAATTCTCTGCATTCACACCTGTCAGAACACGTCGGTCCAGGTGCCCCTTCCACCATATTCTTCCCTCTGTTTTCCTCCTTCACTCTTACCATTATCCACTCATTGAACCTCTCCTTTCTCTTTTCAGCATTCCCTCAACTCCCTCTCTCTATGCTCTATCGAATCCAACCTTTCTCCAGCCCTTCTTATCACCGTGTGCCTCCCCTCATCTCTCCCTCCTCCTTATCCCGACCTCTCATCTCTCACCAAACCTCCTCCTTCAAGCTTCCACCACTCTCTGGTCCCTATCTTTCCTTTCCTTTCTTTTCCCTGTCCTTCCCTTCTCCTCCATGGTCATCCCTCCACCTTCCTCCCCCTCCTTTCCGCACATCCATCTCTACATCTCCTCCCCTGCTTGAAGGCGGTCTTCAGTTAAATATTAATTAGTGAGCCCCATCCCGCAGGCTGAGAGGGAGCACAATGGAGAATCCCTGCATGTGCCTGGAAGCGTCCCACTAATGAAAGGAGTGTGAGCGTGTGTGTGTGTGTGTGTGTGTGTGTGTCTGTGTGTGTGTGTGTGTGTGTGTGTCTGTGTGTGTGTGTGTGGAAGGGGGAAGAGACACATAGATTGAAAAAAGAGAACATAGAGAGCGAGAGAGTATGCGTGTGTGAGCGTGTGTGTGAGCGTGTGTGTGGGTGTGTGTGTGTGTGTGTGTGTGTGTGTGTGTGTGTGTGTGTGTGTGTGTGTAGGTGCATGTGTGTGAGGGATGAAAAGAGGAACACCGAGGGCAGATCAAGATAGCAAGTGCACACACGTCTTCTTGTGTGTCTATGTGTTTGCACACGTGCGTCTCTAAAACAAAGGCTCCGTCGGGGGTTAGCGGGGTAGAGCTAATGATCGGTGTGTGTGTGTGTGTGTGTGTGTGTGTGTGATTGTCATCAAGGTGGATCCCATTCTCCGGCTGGTTAATCCGTATCGAACCACCAGCTGCGTGTTTCAAAGGCCGTTTGAAACATCATCCCGCGATAACGATGCAGCGAGAGAAAGAGGCCGGGTGGAAAACGCTGGGAATTTGTAGAAAAAAATATGAATTTAGGTGTGAAATAGCGCAATTAAAAATCGTCCGTCCTGCTTTAATCACTCTAAAATGACTTGGCCTTACACAAAGGTGTTGCTGTAGCAACTAGACACATCTTGAGCGTGAATAAAGCGGTGTGTAATACTGTTTTAGAGAGAGCGATGTGACGGTATTGCGCGCGATGCGTCTGCTGACCTTGAATGGGGTGGACAAAATAACAGAAACACTTGAGAATAACATTGCCCCGCAGTAAATATCACAGCTTTTTGTTCTCCGACTCGGAGACATATCTAATACGCTGCCTCTCACTTATCGTTTCTAATTGTGTGCTTGTGCCTCTTTGCTAATGCAGTTGTATTTGTGTTTAGCGTGTGGCAATTAGGCAATTAGACACATTTGCCATTTGAAGTGAAAACCAATTAGCAAAGGATGGCTGATAGTCAGCACTCTTAGCCTCACTGGAGGGATGGTGTCGGTTGGTCACTTTGGTCCAGACTGAATCGCTCAACAACCTGATTCCCCTCGGGACATCAGCGGGGGGAAAAAGTCTTTCCCTATCTCGTGAAATGAACGCTTCTCTTTGCACTGCAAAAATTAAAATCAAATTAAAATGAAATATCTCAAATTAAGGCAATCTATCTAATGTTGGAGCATTTCACTTGTTTTAAGAAATCTTGGCAAGTCAAATGTTCCTGTTCTGTTTGCAGATAATTTGGCTTATTTCAAGTAATATTCCCTCATTTTATTACTTTTTTTCCTTGTTTTTTTAGGCTGAATTTTTGCAGTGTGGTGACCTAAATAAACGGATGTATGCGGACAATGCAGACGTAAACGCGTTGTGTGTACTGTGCAGAAATGTGTCTGTCCAGGGTCTGTGTCCATCTGTCTGAAGGAATGGTAACTGGAGACTTGCCAGGGTTTGTTACCGAGGGCCAACCCTGACAGTTTACACCCCCTCTCATTTAGGCGCCACATTAATTCTCCTCCTGTAACAGTCACGCCCACAGGCCACCGCCGTCATTTAAGGCCGCGCACACACACACAGATTTAGAGAAAATTCAAACCATTCGCATAATTAAACATGCAGTAGCAGATAGGCAGCTGAGCCCCTTCACACTCGGCGTCGGTGAGACTCTTGTGCCAGACGTATGTTAATAAAGCGCATATGATCCACAACACATCCCACCTCCCCCTTCTCATGCCCCTCCCCTCTGAGGAGCACCAAACCACTAAATAGATCAGTAGACAAAGCAGGGCTGGGCTGCAGGCAAAAACAAACGCACCCAATAATAAAGACGCAAACATACACGCTATCCAGAAGCAAGCTCACATATAAACTGAGACTAGGTTCTTTTTATTAGTTCCTCAACGACAAAGTGTCTTCAGGCCTGTTTTATCGTCGACCTCAGCCTTTTTAAAACTGCTTTTTACATCTTTTACTAAAAATCGTAAAAACACAAACAGTAGATATTGTTTGACCAGCTGCGCATCAAGATAAACAATAAATGATGATGGATAATTTATGATGAAGCCTAAAAGAGGAATACTTCTGGGCTTTTCTTATTTCTGATTGCTTATTTTCTTTGAGCACATCAGATTGGGTTGTCTCACTGTATCTTGTTTTCATTTCTATGCATATGAGGTACTGCGTGTGTGAGTGTGTGTGTGTGTGTGTGTGTGTGTGTGTGTGTGTGTGTGTGTGTGTATGTGTGTGTGAGTGCATGTGAAAAACCAGGGGGGAGTCAATGGCCTGGTCCTTTAAAACAGGGAACACTGAGGCTAACTCCTGATTAAAACATCAGTTGTCATGAATGTTTCAGGGGAAATGGAAGGAGATGGAGAAAATTCTGGCAGCGGGAGTGGGCGAGGTGGTGGGTGGTGGGTAGTGGGCTGGCCTGGGTGGTGGTTGGTGGGCTGGGTGGTGGTGGGTGGTGGGCTGGGTGGTGTGTGGTGGGAGGCTGTTCTGGTATTTCAGAGCCATACAAGGACATAGGAAACACATTTCTCTGACAAAACATGTGTGAGGATTCTAAAGAGTTTGGGTCATTTAAAGCAGAACACGTTGATCCTACTTTACCTCTGAAATATGAATGATGTGATTGTTGCGCGTTCATCCAATGTCACATGCATGAACCATCAAACAAGAAGGTATTTTAAAAGCAGTCGCATGTCGTGCTTAGTTAAAATTGAAAAACTTCAGAGTAAAAAGTCCAGTGTTTACTTCCTGTCAGCATGAAAGTGGTGCTAATGGTCTTACGTATTACAAGGTGACCTATATTGTGTTTTACAGTGGAGCTGGGTCACCTCGCCTGAAATAAAGGCCGCTTCACTGACATCATAAAAGATGAATGCACCTTTAAAACATTTAAGAGTAGAGGCAGTATTCGGTCCGACCGTCATCTTCTAAGAACATAGATGAATACAACGATAAACACCTCTGTGCAATGTGTAAAGTTTTTCTGGTGCCAATAAAATAAACCAGTTATGTCCATAAACACGGCTATAAAACAGCTGCTTCTCATTTATAAGAGCTCTTCCGAGGTAAAAGAAATAACCGATTGGGCCTTGAAGAATGTTTTAAACTCTGTTTGTTTATGTTGTGATCAGAGGAAGTTGGATATACTGGTTTCACAAAAAGAATACAGCTCAGGTTCATAGGAGACACTTTTATCACTTTGCTCAAGTAGATAATCAATAGAAAAACGGATCCAGCTCAACACTTCACTTCTCCTCTCCCTTTTTCATCCTTCCTTCCTTGAGTTTCACATTATTGACTCTCACTTCCCACTTTTGTTTTCAGTTTAAAGTCCAATATCTGTTGTATTGTGTGTGTGCTGTGCTGTATCGCTCATCTCCAGGGTCGTGAAACAGCTTCCCATGCTCTCTGGTCCACAAGGAGTTCACGTCTCCAGCGTACTACGCCACCTACTGGCTGCGGCACAGAAGCTGCCGTGAATGCATTACTCCAAATTCAAATAGTTAAACGGCAGTCGGAATCAGGCTGAATGCAGAGTGAGCCTGCTGAAATAAGCATAACTGTTGAAGACTAAAGGGCCGATAATCAGCCACGATTACATATGTGAGCTCATATGAAGAACAGCTAATTCTATAATAAATATAACAAAGCACCTCCTGCCAGCAACTAGTGCAACATACACACACTTTGCATTTTGCACATTGTCTATATTTTATTTAATTTACACTGCTGTATTTGCATATATGTTGTGTGTGTATATATATATATATATATATATATATATATATATATATATATATATATATATATATTATTTTGTATTTTATATTTCACTTGTATAGTTTATGCACAGTCACTTTTTCTTTCTTTCTTATATTTATATTTTATTATTATGTATTTAGTTTATTGGTGCTGCTGTGTCCACACATTTCCCCTTGGGGATTAATAAAGTATAATTCTATTCTATTCTATTCTAATTCAATACTGTGGGAGAGGGGAGGAAAGTCAAACTGAATTGCTGTTGGAGGCTGAACAACAACTACTACATCTGCTGGCATCTCCGGCCTCACATGTGCGTCACTGATGGAGAACAGACCTTGTTGCATGGAGCAAGAAAGATTTACGTGGGAAGATATTACATTACACACACACACACACGCACACATCTGGACCATCATACCACAGAGACCGAAGAGGACAAGACAAGGGCGATGACACCTTGACAGAGCCGACTCACCTGCTCATATTCCACCTGGCCCTCTGCTGGCTCCATGCGGCTGAAGAAAAAGAAGGAGAGAAATAAAGGGAAATATTAGTCGTAAACAAACCCTGTGTTGAGCTGAATCTGAGGGCCTAGGTGTGTGAGACTACATTTCCCAGAGTGCAGCAGCAGCAGGAGCAGCAGCAGCAGCAATCAGTGTCGCTTATTAGGAGCACCTGTGGAGATGCTCTGATGCATTTGCAAAGACAAGCAGCGGAGAGAGGACGCGTCAGGTCGCTCCACGTTCAACCCAAAGACGTCAATGGTGAAATGATTTGTTTTATTTCGTGGTGTTTAAAAATGATGATTTTGTGTTAAAAGAATATATTTTTACTTGTAAGTCTGGTAGAAATTACAAGTAAAAATGTTTAAGTAAAATGTTTAATTTAAAATGTAATTTATGTTCTGTTTTGAAGGTTACAACCTAATTCACTGGCTAGTTTACTGGAAGACCAATCAACGAACAAAAGAAAAATAAAAGAGATTGAGTCAGTAATTGGAGTTGTCTTCACGTCCTTTGGAAACGGTGAACAGGAGCTGGACTTGACACCCTGTATTGTGTGATGCACACGTCTGTGTGTGATGGGGTCTTGTAACGGGTACCGTGAGTGTTACCACAGACAAAAGAAAACATCCCTGTATTCCCATGACCCAATTGGGCAGCGGCCTCTGCAGCGAGGGAAATGTTGTTGCAGCTCCATGGAATACGGGGAGATAACAAACCCCACTGAGCATCTAAGGTTACTGAATATGGAGCTGGCCTCTGGAATCTCTCAGGCGCAATAACTCACACTTTTACACTCCTGCTGCATCCGGATCGTGTGTCAGAACCCCGCTGCACTGCAGTCGAGGGAGCCATGCTGTGGGTGCTTTGTGATACGCAGCGAGCGCGAGCTAAAGGGGTAATTACACCCCCAGACAAGTTTTAAGATCAATCACTCAGCGCAGCCCGGAACTGCCTGATGGGTCTCACAGGGCCCAGAGCGAAGCCGTGTTACACATGACCAGAGGGGCCAGATCAAAGGGTCCCATCATGGCAGCGGCCTTGGGAATGTTAATAGGTCCCATGACGGAGGAGCTCTGCATTCCCTTCATAAGCCGTCCTGTGCCAGAACTTTTAAATAAATGCTTGTACACATGTTAAATATGTGCCTCCATCATTTGCAATGATAATAACATTGAGAGAAGAATGTGAGCTGCAAATAATAGAAAACAAACAACCCCAAACCTGGATAACAGAGGCCATCTATAGTGTGACAGGGTCACACAGACCAGCTGTGGTTCCAACACTTACAGACATGTGTTTACTTTGAAATTATTGAACATTATTTAAACTATTAAAGCCATATTTGGATTAATGATAATCATTTCAGATGCAAAACCTATTTCTCCACATAATCTTTTGCAAATTAATTTGCAGTTGTTTGAGTACTGCAGTAAGGAAATCTTCATTTTGTTTAAAAAAAAATTATCAAACAAACAAAAAATCCACTTTTTAATAAAAGTTCATACTATACTGACCTGAACTTATCACACATAATATGTGCTCTAGATTTACTCTAGAAACTTGAAGCTGATATTATACATAACTTTTATTTACTTAATATTGAAACTCTATTGCAATCCTACTACACATCTGTCTATCTGTGCAAGGACGTAAGAACAGATGTGTACACGTGTTCAACTGTAACGCCCTCTTGTGATTATGTGCTATATTCAAATACATTTGAAATTACATCAATATTTTCATAATCGACAAAGGTTATTTTCTTGATTAATCAAAAAACACCAAAAAGCATATTCACACTCTCACATGTTGAAACCGCTGAATGTTTGACATGTTCACCCCAAAACAGAACGACGTGATTACTCTGCTGATGGTGGAGTTTGTGTTCATCGATTAATCCTCCACTTCTAGGAGTTCACACGCAAAAACAAGCTAAACTCAGTGATGCCTGCAGCTGACCGGTCCATCCCAGTAGAGACACCATGACAGCTGAATAGGACCAGTAACGGAACCCAGCAGCACTGTCTGCGCATCAAGCGAAACGGAACCGGACAGTTCTGGCCCGGAGGAGCTGCAGAGAGCGGCATGGACCGAGGGGACAGGCGCAGGGACTTGAGATTGAAGGCTGAACAAACACACTCCAGAGATCTCCCGCGCGCACTCACTCCGCCGAACTAATGGGCTGATGCTGCACGTGCACGCTCATGCATGCCAGCACAACGGCATCCATATGCACACACAAACGTGTACATCCCACTGTAACGCGATACACTCGTGCACTCTGCTATCGTGCACGTAAGATTGGGAAAGAAGAGCAATGTGTGCAGCGGGAAGCCTCCACGCGCTCTGCTGAGAGGGACATGTTCTCTCATCTCAACGCCGCGAGAGACGCAGTTCCGAGTTTTTGTTGACAACTCCAACGTCACGAGAACGCGCTTAGAACGCGTGTTTGTGACGTTCTCCTGTAACAAATCACTGCAAACAAAAGGAAAAACATCAGATCAACAGCGCGCCGGCATCGGATCAATGCGCGAAACCAATATCACCCGCTGCCTTTCAGAAGGGAACCGGTGAATCCTGTTATCGCCTCACCTCACACACCCACTACCCGTGGCCAGTCCTGTCCAGAGCCAACTCAACCCCTCACTGGGAACTGTCCAACTTCCCCGGCGGGTCCACGCGCACGTGGAACTCGGTTTGCGCCCCCTGGCTGACGCACAGAGCGCGGACGGAATAACAATGTGGCGCAGCTCCCCTTCTTCTCTGACCCCCCGCGGCTCCTCCACTCTCACAGCCACGTGACCGGCCTCTCAGAGCTGGAACGTAGCCAGGTAACCATGCACCGTGTGGTCGTTTTAATGAGCGTATTACTTGAGGGACAGGCCACGTGTGCAGTGGCCTCCTAGATGCTTGAATTCATATGGCAACATAACAATGTTAAAATACAAGTAAACAAGTAAAAGCCCTGACGTGAAAGTGAAGTATTCTTAGCGATATCTACTCCATTAAAGTAAAAAGTACTGTTTCTGAAGAGCAAATGTACGCCGATATGATCAGGCTTTATTAGTTTGACCTCTTAGGGCCTCCAACAGTTATACAACCATGCGAGTAAAGAGGCCATGATAGAAACAGGACGGGGGGATGCCTCGGCATGCAGCTGTTGGTAAGGGGTCACCAACTAGATTGAACTCTCAGTTTCCCACATGGAAATGAATCACAGCTTACAAAGGGTTCATAGATAATCACCAACTATGTTCTGGGTCCAAATGTGACAGGACCTTAAATGTATGTCACTCTCCCCTCCTCCCCAAACCAGTAACTTTTCCTCCTTCGATGACTTTACTGTCCAGAAGAAACACAGGAGGTTAAATGAGCTGTTGATATATAGGAAAGAAAGATAATCACCTGTAAACGCCGTCAGAATTAGGGTTTTCTCCTGTCAGCTCCCGACTCTCTGCCTCCACCTTTGGGTCCGATGCAGGCACGGACTCTAACTCATCATTGTCATGTGTCCAGGTCTCATCCTCCCCCCGGCTGGGTGGAGGTGACGAAGTCTCCTCAGGGTTCAAGTTCTGCTCACAAGTCTCTGGCTGGAGTGCAACCTTTGAACCACCAGATGGCAGCATGGCAGAGAGCGCGCTCACAACACGAGGCTCACGTGTCGGTTCAGACTGGGTCTTGGGATCAGTGAAGGAGTCTTTGCCGGGCCCAGAGTCAGCTCTAGCTCCGGGTCCATCTCCAGACCCTTCGGAGGAGGCAGCTGTGGGCCTTTGGGTCACACGGTCTTGGTCCCCAGCAGGTCGCTGGCTTTGACCCCTACCGATGCCGCTCTGGTCTTCACTGTTCTTGCTGCTGCTGGGGCCTCCTGGATAGATGGATAGATAGATGGATACTTTATTAATCCCGAGGGAAATGTAGGTCAACCATTAGCTTAACTTAACTCACAAACATACATACACAACTTACAGTAGAATCACAGTATAACAACAATACACATAGGGGGAACATGTACACAGGAAGTAGGGTGTATACAGAATTTACAGATATTAGTGTGCATTGATTGAGTGTTGATATCCATGAGGATAATGCAAAATGCTATAAATAAACCAGTCTGTGCAATGGGCTTGTGTAGCCAAAAAGAGTAAAAAACCCGTAAAAGAGTAAAAAAAAAGAGTAAAAAAAGATGGACAGTGGGATGGAAAAATTAAAATTAAAATTAAATTGAAATTAAAATAGCTGAGAAGAGGAGAGGATGGGAGACCGAGGTAGACTCATGCAGAGAAGTCCCTCTTCCAAGATGGTCAGCTGCCTACTCAGTGTCCTTAGAGAAGTATTGTCACGGGGATGGAGGTCATCCCATTGCCGCCTTACCTTTACTCCTCTTGTCTCTCCTCCTCCTCAGTATCCGGGGCAGTGTACCCAGGTGTGTGTAGCTCTCACTGGAGCGGACGTAGCTGGCATTGCGAGGACGCATTGCCCCCATGTCGTCCACCGTCGCCTCGGCAACCGGGTCCAGATGTGACAGCGTGGAGGCAGCGCCACAGTCGGTGCCATCTCCAGCTGCACATCCTGCCCCACGCTTGGCCTGAGAGGACTTGGGCTCTGGTTTCTCAGTGGAACGGCGAAATGAGAGGTTGGTGAGGCTCCCGAACCACTTGAAACCTGGAGGGGGGAACAGTTAGAAAAGAAGAAAAAGAGAGAAAAAGAAAAGAAATATACTTTATTAATCCCCAAGGGGAAATTTGTTGACACAGTAGCACCAATAAACTAAACACAATAAAATATAAATATAAGAAAGAAAGAAAGTGACTGTGCATAAAGTATACAAAGTGAAATATAAAAAACAAAATTAAATTAAATTAAATATATGTATATATATATATATATATATATATATATATATATATATATATATATATATATATATACACACAACATATATGTAAATACAGCAATGTACAATTAAATTATATATATATATATATATATATATACATATATATATATATATAAGAAGAACGGCTCATCATGTGGTCACAGTCTATGATGTTGTCCGTGTGTTTGCTGACCCAGATCAGCCCTATGCAACCTCTCAATTAGATGTATGTTCAAGCAGGAGACGAATAAGTTAAAGAAGAGTTGATTAAAACTGCACAATATCTCTGTTAAATGCTAATGGTTCAAAATACCAAGCGTGATGTGATGTGATGTATGTGCAGGGATGACCTACCAGAGAATCATCAGCCAACTGCGGGCAGTTCCCCTCTTCACATCAGACATTTGACTGTCTCTGAGATGCTGATTGTTTTGGTTTTCTGACTCACATTTTCATAAAAAAACACCCAACCCTCAAATAAGGTCCGCAGCTAGCTGCAACATAATGGAGCATCTTGTGACATTAAAACAGGATGTGCTGCTCAGCATTTGGCATTGGGCAATACTTAAATGTATTTCAAGTGGATAATGATGATTAATTCATGCATTGAGATATGGGGATACACACATTTGTCATGTAAATCGGTAATAATAAGCACATACTAATTCAACTTTCTCAGAAAACTTTATTATTTTGCACTAAAGCTCTTAATTAAAGCTATAGCAATCTATGAATGCAGCTTCAATACTAAGAAAATAGTCTCTGCTGTGTATACGTGTGTCTGTGTGTGTGTGTGTGTGTGTGTGTGTGTGTGTGTGTGTTTGTGTGTGTATGTGTGCGTGCATATGGTCCTGCTGGGTTGTCCCTGTGTGTCGATATCAGCAGTCATGCACATGTTTTGCTATTTATATAAAGGCCTGTTTTTACAAAGCTGTAAATAATTAAATAATCATGCAGCGCATATAAAATACAACAAACTGAAAGACAAAACCGGTGCACGTCTCTTCTACTTCTTCTTCTTCATCCACGTCTTCCTCTCCAAATCATTTCAGCTGCAAGTTTGATCATTATGACCAGAATGTTACAATACCGACATGACAGTTCATGTGCAGTTCACGCACACACACACACACACACACACACACACACACACACACACACACACACACACACACACACACACACACACACACACACACATGCAATACTCACTCAGTTTCCGCATGCTGATGTTGTGACTGTGGGTATAAGATCAGCTGCAGGTGGGGGACAGATGGACCGTCTGAGAGGAGATGCAGTGCAACAGAGAGAAGAGATAACTGGTTGTCCCTCACACACTGTGTGTGTATGTGTGTGTGTGTGTGACAGAGACACAACCTGGGAGATGAAAGGCAGCGACGGGGGCAGGGCAAACTGTGACACTTCCTGTGTGAAGCTGAAACAACCAATGGCGAGAGGAAATGAAACCGTAAGATGAACTCTTGAAAGGACAAAATTAGAACCTACAGATATGAAGCGTGTGTGTACCCTCTGACCCCGAATGAAACGGTGGTGATGGAAACCTCGGAGGGGCGTTTTAAAGAAATGTGCTGACTAGTCACTTTTATCCCATTGAAAGCAAAATCTGGTTTTAAAACTATATAACTATCCTCTTCGATATCACTGATCATCTCATTGAATCTCTCTTCTTCTCAGTGCGGGTTATATACGTTTAGTTAATGTCTGATAGGGTTGAGAGTCTGTGATCTCTCTGCTGCACACTTGGGCATGATTAAGATACCTAACCTTAAAAAGAAAACATTTTTATTTTTATTTTTATTTTTCCATCCCACTGTCCATCTTTGTACTCTTTTTACTGTTGTTTTTAACTCTTTTTACTGGCTATACTAGCCAATGCACAGACTGTCCTATTTATATCTTTTTGCACTATCCTTGTGGATACCAACATCAACACTGACACAATCAATGCACACGAATATCTGTAAATTCTGTATACATGTGTACATGTGTACATGTGTATTGTTGTTATACTGTGATTCTACTGTAAGTTGTGTATGTATGTTTGTGAGTTAAGTTAAATGTTAAATGTATAAGCTACTGGTTGACCTAAATTTCCCTCGGGATTAATAAAGTATCCATCTATCATCTATCTAAATGATTCTATCGAAAGTGAAAGAATACGTATATTGTAATTGTGACTTGTTGTTGTTTGTCAGCACATCTCAGATTAATGCAGGACAAACATCTATGAGTCACACCGGGTACTAATATTGTTCTTTTACTTCCGGTAGCGCTGATGTGTTTCAGTGTTTGCAACTTGCTTTTTCCACAGGATGGAAGCTTTGCAATGACAGCGGTTTGGGAGATCATCTTGGATTCATGATGTCATAGAGCCGGTGTGTCATTCTGCATTATCAAGTCAAAACATCAATTATGTTTGATTAAATCAGACAGCATTTGGGTTATGTGTATAAAATGGTGCAACACACATGTAGGATATTCCAATTTGATGTAAAAGTCCCATTATAAAGACGTGGAGGCTTATTCAAACTTCAAATATAAGTTTGTATATAAGAGTTGTCACCAAACAGAAATCGACTATAAATAATAATAATAATAATAATAATAATAATAATAATAACTTTATTTATATAGCACTTTTAAAAACAAGGTTTACAAAGTGCTCTACAGATATACAAAGCATAAACACAAATTAAATGGCGGCAAACAAAAAAGACCATACCATAAAAGCATTGAATACAACTAAAACCAAACAATATAGGCAATTAAAATAAAAAAAACATAAAAGGACGACATCACTTATAAGCAGTTCTATAAAAGTGGGTTTTAAGAAGTGATTTAAAAGAAGTTATTGATTCTGCCATATATGTGCGACTTTGTGAAATAAGATGATTTAAGGGGAAACATATGAAGCATATGGACAACATGTTGAAACATGTTGAAACATTTGATGAGAAAGCATTCACTCAACACTAGTGTAACGCCACTTTTCAGGGATGAGTGGTTATTACAGTATTATAAAGCATAAGAGGCTATGTGAAGTTGTGTATCTTCATGAGTTTTCACTTCCTTTTGACTTCTCGGTGTGCAGCTTTTGCAAAGACGCGTTCCGTCTTCCTGTCAAGAATAAACCACACCAGCAGATATGTGGCTCTGCAGCTGTGAAGTGTGAAGTCATAAACCAGAGAGAAATACAACAAAAAGCCACATGAAACTTTTATTTTATATTATTGATGTTTATTTTATTCCCTTTTCCACTCAAAGATGCCCTGAAGGTAATAGTTCAGATTTGACTGCTGACTTGTTTCATCATCAGATTGTCTGGTTTTATTGTGTCAGCAAAACCCAAGGTGACTTTCAACTTCTTACTCAAAACACTCTTTAGATGCTCACAAGCATCCTCAACTAAAGAACCTTCCAGAAAGAGGGACTGTGGTCAGTTCATACAGAAACAGTTTGGGATCTATATGTGTCTGTTTGTACCCCGTGAAATAATGTGTGTGTCTTAAAGTGTGTTGTTGTGATGCTGTGTGTGTCTTTCCCTCGGGGTGCTGCGTTGTCCCCATGACGGGGTCCTGTTGGGGGGTCCGGTCCAATGGACGCCTGTTTCTGGTTCAGACTCCTCCAGAAGAGGGGGATGGAGTCAAGGGAGAGATAGGACCCAGTGTGGTACACACAAACACACAAATGTGTGTGTGCGCACACACACACACACACACACACACACACACACACACACACCAAACCTGAAATAAGTCATTTGTTAGAGGGACTGTGTGTTGGTGTTGTGCAAGGTTGAGTGTGTGTTGTGCAAGGTTGTGTGTGTGTTGTGCAGGTTGTGTGTTGGTGTTGTGCAAGCTGTGTGTGTGTGTGTGTGTGTGTGTTGTGCAGGCTGTATGTGTGTGTTGTGCAGGCTGTGTGTGTGTTGTGCAGGATGTGTGTGTGTGCATGTTGTGCAGGCTGTGTGTGTTGTGCAGGCTGTGTGTGTGTGTTGTGCAGGATGTGTGTGTGTGTGCGTGTTGTGCAGGCTGTGTGTGTTGTGCATGCTGTGTGTGTGTGTTGTGCAGGCTATTCGTTTGTGTTGTGCAGGCTGTGTGTGTGTGTGTGTTGTGCAGGCTGTGTGTGTGTGTTGTGCAGGCTGTGTGTTGGTGTTGTGCAGGCTGTGTGTGTGTGTGTGTTGTGCAGGCTGTGTGTGTGTTGTGCAGGCTGTGTGTAGGTGTTGTGCAGGCCGTGTGTGTGTGTGTGTTGTGCAGGCTGTGTGTGTGTGTGTTGTGCAGGCTGTGTGTGTGTTGTGCAGTCTGTGTGTTGGTGTTGTGCAGGCCGTGTGTGTGTGTGTGTTGTGCAGGCTGTGTGTGTGTGTGTTGTGCAGGCTGTGTGTGTGTTGTGCAGGCTGTGTGTTGGTGTTGTGCAGGATGCGTGTGTGTGTGTGTGTGTGTTGTGCAGGCTGTTTGTGTGTTGTGCAGGCTGTGTGTGTATGTTGTGCAGGCTGTGTGTGTGTGTGTGTGTGTTGTGCAGGCTGTGTGTGTGTGTTGTGCAGGCTGTGTGTGTGTGTGTGTTGTGCAGGCTGTGTGTGTGTGTTGTGCAGGCTGTGTGTGTGTGTGTGTTGTGCAGGCTGTGTGTTGTGCAGGCTGTGTTTGTGTGTGCGTTGTGCAGAATGTGTGTGTGCTGTTTTAATTTCATCTTGATGAAAAACAAGACTTCAATAATTCAGCTCTCTGCCTCCTCGTAACACATATCTGTCACGTTGACCCGAGGCTGCTACACACCGCAGTGAGAGACACACAACTGAGACCTTATTTACACACAAATAGAAAAGCTGTCGGCCTGACTGAAGCCCCGCCCACATGTGGCTAAGATTAACTGAATCTGTATTATCAAGACCATTCTTGTCCTTCATCATTTTATCACACATTGTAATAACAGTAATTATAGCACCAAATATCGCAGAATAGTTTTTCCTCCCCCAAAGAATTATAAATATAAAAGCTATACAGGACTAAATTACATGTTTATGTTCCTCAATAGGTTATAGTAATACTTGTTATTCTTGCTTATTGTATGTATAGTTATTTATAAGTGTGATATTTCTGTACAGGAATAAAGGAACTAATAGGTAATATACATATATGAACGATAACAATCTTCTGTTTATGTTTTTATTTCATCATAACAATGTCAGAAATACTACATAAATAGGATTTTCTCTTATTAATGAAGATATTTACACCTTTCTGAAAGTTCTACAATGTAGCCTAAAACATAACAAACATATGCTCTTGGGATTGTTCCTTCCACTATATTTCCAATAAAGTCAGCATATTTGTGAAGCGGTGGTAATATTGTATTTGCTGGCATAACTGGGTTTAGTGGAGAGCTTTGTGATGATCTTTTCGATTATTCTCCAGTCAAAGCTTCTTTAATTCCTGTAGCACCTGAACATCACTTGAATTAATTACTCCATGCCTTTATCCTTGAAATGATGAAGTTATTTCTTGATGACATCCACAATATATTCTGTATCTAATATAATCTGTGCAGGTTGTGTGTCTCAATAAACTCACACAAAGCATCCTTTCTTATTGACTGAGGACACTGTCAGTGGTGGCAAACAACAATGTAAACAACATGTCATCGTTGTAGCTAACCTTTACCTGCGCTGCGCTACACAATCTATAACATGTGTTATATTTGATAAACTACAGTAATCATATGAGGGTTGGAAACAAAAACGCTGTTAAAAACAAGAAGAAACATTTTGAAAGTGAAAGAATGAAAGTGGTATCTGTTATATACCTGACGGTTGTAAATGTCATGTCCTTGTGTTGTCCCCGGAGACCGAGGACAAGACTCGGTTCTCTAAACTGTCTGTTGTTATTGGAGACTGTCCAATGAAACAGAAATGCTCATGAACAGAGCCTGGGTCCCCCACTGACCCTCATGAACAGAGCCCGGGTCCCCCTATGACCCTCATGAACAGAGCCTGGGTCCCCCACAGACCCTCATGAACAGAGCCCGGGTCCCCCTATGACCCTCATGAACAGAGCCCGGTCCCCCACTGACCCTCATGAACAGAGCCCGGGTCCCCCTATGACCCTCATGAACAGAGCCCGGTCCCCCACAGACCCTCATGAACAGAGCCCGGGTCCCCCACTGACCCTCATGAACAGAGCCCGGGTCCCCCACTGACCCTCATGAACAGAGCCCGGGTCCCCCACTGACCAGAGAAGTCCCTTCTGCCTATAATTCATGATATCTTGATGACCCCAACCAAGAGTCAAGTTAAGCAAAGGATAGAGTAACAACTCAGGATGTGGGGACCTCTATCGACCGTAGAACCCGATCGAGATCTCAAGATATACCAAATAATGTACGGTGGGATTTGAACAGATCCCGGAATTGATAGCGATGTTCTAATCTAGATAATATTATTATTATTATTATTATTATTATTATTATTATTATTAATCATCATGTAAATATTATTATGTGGGTCTTTGATTGCTTTATGGGTTCATTCTCATATTTCATACAGTTATTTGAACCCATAAAGGAATCAAAGAACCAAATAAAAAACTGTAGTAGAAAACCAAAACACTTAAACTCACTCAACACTTTATCCTGGACACTTTAACCTGCTGCCAATACACTTTAATCATTATCTTGTATATCTATTTTGTATTCCTCTGTATATTTAATATTGTTCTTGTATTATTTTTATTTGATTAATGCTCTAATGTGCACCCACTGCTGTGATCCTGCAATGTCCCCACTGTGGGACCAATAAAGGAATATCCAATCTAATCTAATCTGTTACTATTGAAATACAATCATCTGAGAGGTGTGGGGGAGGAGCTACATTTAATGGTTGTTGTCTCAGAATGAACCCATAAAGGAATCAAATACCACTTCACAGATAAAGCCAGCAGTGACATATATACATAGGATATATACATAGAAGTGACTTTCACCATAACCTCCACCAGAATGTACCATTCTCGCCAAACGATAGGACACAATGCATGTTTTACAAATATAATGTGTTAAAATGACAGTATTGACTGCAGCCCATGGAGCGCCATGTGACCTATAAGTCAATTATATTAGTGAGTGCATGTAAACATTCACATATTTATTTAGTGTCTTCTCAGAAGAGGTTCTGCTTGCAGTGCTTTAAAGCAGGGGGATTGTCTGCACATATCAGAGAAATATTAAAACACTTTATTGCTTTTGCTACTACAGCAGGACAGAAATATCACACACACACACACATACAAACACACACACACACACGTCAACAGAGAAGTCATCCATATCAAGTGTATTATCATTTATGAAGCGCTTGTATATACCCTGAAAAGCAAGTGGAGTTCAGTGTAATTGTAATTAGATAGTGGATTAAAATACAGTACGGCGTTTAAAATGTGTCACCATGTGTTACAGACTGTGGGGGGCAACAAAGACAAGAGAGAAGACCAACACAGATGAGTCACAGCAAAGAAGTGTAATGCACAACACACACCATTTAAAACTGGATAACAGCATCTGTTTTCCACTCGTCAGAAGAGAGACAACAACTCATGAACATGATATAAACCATTCATGCGTTACGGGATCAAACATTTCATTAAGACATTAATTAGGAGTGTTCATCTCGTGCAAACACTCAATTATCCAACAATATGCTGTTGATCCGCGGCGATTCTTTCCTGTGTCATTCCCCTTTGGGAGGAAAGTCAAGAGGCCTGCTTAGTAGAGGGACACAGGTCTGTGTGTGTGTGTGTGTGTGTGTGTGTGTGTGTGTGTGCGCGTGTGTGTGTGTGTGTGTGTTTGTGTCTGAGTGTGTGTGTGTGTGTGCGTGTGCGTGCGTGTGAGTGTGTGTGTGTGTGTGTGTGTGAGAGTGTGTGTGTGTGTGTGTGAGTGTGTGTGTGTGTGTCTGTGTGTGTGTGTGTGTGTGTGTGTGTCTGTGAGTGTGTGTGTGTCTGTGAGTGTGTGTGTGAGAGTGTGTGTGTGTGTGTGTGTGTGTGTGTGTGTGTGTGTGTGTGTGTGTGTGTGTGTGTCTGTGTGTGTGTGTCTGTGAGTGTGTGTGTGTCTGTGAGTGTGTGTGTGAGAGTGTGTGTGTGTGTGTGTGTAATGATTCCAGCCAGCTGAAGGTGACTCATCTGCACCAGGGGCAGCTCTCAACACTCACCTCTGTTGGTGAGGAATAAACAGCAATTATTTAATTAAATCTGCAATTTATTTAATCCAGTTCACTTTGAGCTGAAGCCGCATGACGATAAATGTATATACATGAAGCTTTATTTCTATATCAGCATTCTGGCTGCATTATAAGCATTATAAGGGATTAAGTTAATCTGTGCACATGTACTCCTTCTATAAACATATAGTGACGCATTACAGCCACCACGGTAACACTATCACGTTAATATGATAACCAATGAAGAATAAATAGTAAGTAGGTTTGCACAAACAAGGAATTTTACTTGGTAAAGTGACTCAGTGTGTTACACAAAATGTACATTACAACACAAAACAATACAAAACAAGACACAACACACAACAACACAACAACAAAAACAGTGCAGTACAAAACAAATGCAAAACAGTGCAACGGTTTAAGAGTTGTTGTTATTTTAGAAAGTGACTTAAAGTATATACAATGCGGAGTGGCTATGTACAGTAGCTGTGAAACAGGAGTGCAGGAAGTGCAGTGATAAATACATAAATTTATATGTATATATGCTACAAGGAGTTATTGTTTAATAATAAAGCACCCCACACTTTTTTTCCTCGATTCATTGGAATTAAATGCATTACTTTTTTGTTTGGTTGTCCAGAGTTACTAATTTTAAGCTATAATATTAAACAAAAAAACCTTGTCTTATCTAGAAAAGAAGCAGATTGAATAGAACCAGTTTTGCAGTATTTCCTGTAGCAGCGGTGGGAATAGCTGCAGGCCACCCGGGGTTATGAGGCCGACCCGGGGTCAGCGTGCTTCTACTTCTGGCCCCTGACCCAGTTCACCAGAGCAGCTGAGGATCAAGTACTTCATATCGCTTCAGCGGGAGTTGTTGAGGGATGGGATAACTTCTTCTATATCACTTCCCCGTCTGATGTTCTTGGCTTCCCGCGGATTTAGTTCGCTCGCTTTAAAATGATTGGGCCGCTGCCACCGCTTGCCTTCAAATTGGCGGTCTTAGGAGAGTCATCAGAGGCCATGGAACTTAATTAACACAAGCTCATAATTATTAAGAAAAAACATTATCTGTGAGGCGTTCACATGCCACTGCTTTCTAAAAACCTTCGATCCGGTACAGTGTACTGTCGTTCTTCAGCCACTAGAGGACTGCACATGACTGAGATGGGGATGCATTTAGAGACACCGTGAATGTATTCCACTATCAGCAGCTCACATTCTAATTGTGTGTGTGTTTGGACCAGTGGATGTATGACTGATGATTAAACTACATTGAATGTGCAGTATTGTAAAATGTTTGACCTTCTCCTTCTTCAGGCTCCTCCTCCTCATTCATCTCTCCTCCTCCTCCTCCTCCTCCTCCTCCTCCTCCTCCTCCTCCTCCTCCTCCTCCTTCACACACACTTTAACATGCACTTTAACTTAAACACACGTCACATGTAACACGCACTTTAACTTAAACACACATGTCACTAGAAACATACACTTAGACACTTTAAACGTTCTCTGTTGTTCAGGCATTTTATCTTTGTCTTTATCTTGTCTTGTACTTACATTTATGTTGATTGTTGTTTGTCATGTCAAATGTTGCACCTTCCGCCAAAAGATATTCCTCGTTTGTGTAAACATTCCTGGCAATAAACGATTTCTGATTCTGATTCTGATTCTGGGTTTTACTGAATGAATAAAATTCATGAGATCATTTAAGAGCACAGCAAAGCTTTCAGAATATCAACACGAGGACATTTAGCTGATTAATTGGAGTATGATAAATCATTTTAACAGTAAGGGTCACCGTTAATTGTAACCATTGGATTGTTAAACAGTGTATTGATTGTGGAGTAATTCTCAGGAGGGCCGGTGGAGCGAGATGATAATTCTAAGACCCAAACTATTGACTTTTAAATTGGTCTCAGAGATTCCCGGAACGAGAGTTTAAAAAGCAGCTGGTGCGCTGGTCCCATATTGAGTGACGGAAGATTATCGAATCAGCACAAAAACATTCCAGGAGAGACGAATAATCTGGTTCAAATTCTGGGCATCCGGTCCCACTAAAACCCTGTGTGCTTCATTGTAGCTTTAAATCTCTCCCCACACACACACACACACACACACACACACACACACACACACACACACACACACACACACACACACACGTCGTCAGCTGAAGCGAAGGACACCAAAGTTCATGGCTTTGAGTCTGAACTCTCACGCGCTGCATTCTCAGCACCATGGACAGCGGCCCAGAGACGCAGGAAACACGCAACGCGGATGGAAATAAAAGGCTCAATTTACAGGCCCCAATAAATGGGATTATTCCTCCTCTCATGTGAGGTGTGTCCCGTTGAGTGTGAGCTTTTAGTACGGAGAGAAGGTAAAGAGAGGTTAGTTTAATTCATGAATTAGTTAAATCTACCACGCAGTATGGCATTACCACTAAACATCAACTGTTAAAGTTTAAATTTCACTGGATTTTCCAGTTTCACTGGTCATGGAATTAGAAAAGGATCAGTGTTTTTCATACCGTATATGTGTGTTTTGTGGAGGCACTTATGACCAAACAATAACCCCAGTTTCAGAGAGAGTTTGATGACGTGCGTTCCATCAACCTTTAGATGGAAAGCTATCGGTACGACGAGCACGCCGCATTAGAACCTTATTTTGTCAAGGAAATATTTATTTTATATAACATTATGTATTATATTGCGCTATAAGACACCCCACAGATCCCACAGGCATAATGAAGAACAGAGCAAATGACTTTGGATGCTATAGATTTGGTAATCATTTCATTGTGGGAATAACATTTTACATTTATTTACATCCACTCCCTCTCTTTTCCTCTGTCAGCTCGGTCATATTGTTTACTCATTCTCTCCGTCGGCTCAGACTTTGATCCAACATGTGACGGTCATACTGAACTGGGAACTGACGGATGAATAAAGGAACACCATAAAGAATTTAAAAAAAGAGGCTGGCCAGAGTTGACAGAGGGGAAGAAAATATATATGTGTGTGTGTGTGTGTGTGTGAAAGGAGGACTGAAAAACACAAAGAGAAAGACAGAGAGGAGTGGGTAGCAGAACAACAAAGAGAGGAGGACAGCAGATGGTGCCAGGGATCACTGTGAGTGTAGCGTCTGCTAAATTAAAACACAGCTTGATTATATTCCTCAATTTATCTCACTCCACTGGTCGACGTCATTGTTCAGAGAGAAGGATTTCTGTGGCATCGATCTATCCGTCTATTTCAACATATAATCATTTAATTCAAGTAATATATTTCTATCATTGAGCACTTTGAACCACCAACTAGCTGTTTTCATTGTGTCACATACACTTCAATCACAGTTCCACTTGTCAGCGACATCAGTGGCTTCAAAATAATGATTTGCTCTGTTTTTAAATTCTTAAAACATGAAAGGAGCTCACACTGCACCGTTGTATACGATCATTTTCTATTAGTGCTCTTCTATCTGCATATTGGATTTTTTTTTTTTTTTTTAAATGGAAACTGTAAACATCTGTTGTAAACATCTGCAACTTGTTAATGTAAAAGGAAAACATAATGTTTTGGAGTCAATCTTGTCCTATCTTTTTAAATGTTTAAAAAAAATGTTCCTCTTGGGGAATAATGTCGGTCTATCTTTTATCCTGCACTGTAACCTAATTGCTGGAAGCAGTCCATAAAGGTTTAATTTACTCTAATATACTAACTAAGCTACATTATTGTGTTATTTTGATGATGCACTTCACTTACTGGGTTAGCCTTGGATTGTTTCTCTCTTTCCATTTCCCCTTCTCTTTTCTCTTTGTGTATCTGTCAGGATGCTCTCATTCCTATGACCTCTGCTCTCTGTTTCATGGTTTCCACACACACACACACACACACTCCTACACACAAACACACACACGTACACGCACTGGCACGCACGCATACAAAATGCCATTGTTCAACCTTGAGTGTCCTTCTCCACAGCTGACTGAGGGGTTGAGACAAAAAAGAGAGAGATTGAGGGAGATGGGGGAGGTGCAAAGTCATCAATTATTTATGGGGGAGAAATCTAATAAGAGGCAGGATTGTAGATGGCCAGCGAGCGTATTGACAGATAGACAGAGTCCCTCTTTGCTGCAAAGTTACAACATCATTATCCGGTGGAAAACAACACCCATAAATCTCTGTGTTTGTGTTCTCTGCCGTTCAAAAACATTTCGTCAGCTGTATCGACATCACATGATGCATTACTCTATTTGTGCATGCATGTGTGTGTGGTTGGGGCATTGCATGTAGAGCATCAACCAATGTATTTATTTATTTATCTATCAATCTGTCCGTATAAAATCCTAAAACCCACCGATTTGGAACGAAGCATAGGAGTACAGCTGGTTGATGTTATCTTTTTTGGTATATTTTCATCATAAGTGATTGGCAAATGTTCATGCTGTATTCATGACATACACATAAAACACGCCTGTGCCCTGGATCCCTTAACACAATAGGGGGAGGGACAGTCTCTGAGACACACACAGACCCTTTCTGTTGGAGAAATCGTCTAATGTCCATATTTGCATATTTGTTCTATTTGTGAGGTGAACAGAGCAGCATCCTGGTTCTTATAGGATTATTACTGAGCATTCTTATGTCTACTCATGTGTGAATGTGGTGTAATACAAAGACAATCATATACATACTCTTCCTTTGCAGCATGAATAAATATAAATGGATATTTTGATATAAACTACGAACAATTTGTGAGAATAAACTACATCTCACATGGCGGCGAGGGTGTACCTTTATGTCTTGGTTTAGTACATAACCAATTTTAGCTCTATTTTGAGCTTGGACTCATGAGAAATGGTGCTCAGTAATACTGAATAGACACACTATTAGATAAGATGTGTTGATATATCTCTGTTTAGGTTACATCTGTTGTCTGCTGCTTCCAAGCAGCTAAAATTGCAAGAAAAGTAAGACGAAATGTTTGGGAAGCTTAGTGGGTTTACTTCAAACAATAACTTTAAGTGTACCGGCCCACCTCCATCCCCACCCGTCCTCTCTCTGACATCTCAGGCCCGACTATATTCTACTTTCTCAAATAACGCTTAAGTTAACCAGCTAGCTTGTTATGCTAAAATCGCTGTGTTACACACAACACTATCATTATAAACAATGTTATTATGATATCTAGATTGATGATTATGCTGCTGGAAGCAGCAGCCCAGATAAGACCCATGAGCCACACAGTAATTAGTACAGAAAAGCATACTTTCAAGTACTTAAGTACAACTTAGCCTAAGTGTGTGTCATTTCAGTACAGGAGTAACATATTAGAGTAAAGTAAAGCACAGCCACACAACTAAGAATTCATCAAGCCAAGAACACAGAGAGGTCAAACAGGTGAGTTCACCTGAGTTTAATAAGGGCCTCTTTAGTCATGTGACATATATTTCCATATTTTGCCCGATGTGTTTTGAGCGGCTCGTCTGGCCTCTCCCCCGAGACCTGTTGCCATGGGAGACCGTACTGGGGGCGGATGCCCCGGACAGGACAGCTCTCACGCTCTGCACCGAGCCACTCGAACTCCTCCGCCGCGTTACGGTGGCGGTTCACGGAGGAGAACGTCCAGTAATTGAGTCCACTAAGCTAACACCTTGAGTCAAAAAGGCACTCCTCCAAAGGGGAGCGCGTCTTTCTGCGATTGGACCAGCAGCTGACTTGATGACGTCACCACATCAGCTGTTCTTGCTCCTGAGTTTACTCTAATTATTCACTGTAAATTATTTTTTACAGTCAAAAGAAATATGTGTGTGTGTATATATATATATATATATATATATATATATATATATATATATATATATATATACACACAATTAAAAATAAAATAATCATACACATAATTGTATTTATATTCTGTAAAAAATAAAAACATTTATTTATATTGTTTATACATATTTAGATTATATAAATATATATATATATATATAATCTATATAATCTAACATATTTAATATATATATATATATATAAAATATGTTATATGCATACATATATATTTATTCTGGGCCAGTCTGCCAAGTAAAGACTTTGTATTTGAATCCCACTCCCACTTCCTAAAGTCTGCTTTTGAGGCGTCCGCCCCGCGGCTCCCAGTCATTCCTTAGCACAAGGCCAATATAAAGGCTTCTCTGCCCGACTCAAATCGATGTGCGGCGCTGTGAACACATCCTACACCGTGTGCTGTCAGACCCATTACAGTGTGTTCTGGCAAGGGGCTCTCTTCTCTCCCTGATGAACAACTTCGCTGTCTTCTTCAGACGAGAAGGAGAGCGCAGACCCAAGAGGGGGGCCTCACGGGTCCATATCTATGTTGAGGTCCTCCACACCTCCTCAGCCATTCAAGATGGAGAGATCATTAATGCCACAGAGACATCGGCCAGCTCCTGAAGTATGAGACCATACTCACAGCTCAGATCTTCCTGGGAATTGTCCAGGTCACGTCACGAGTCTCTAAATGCCCTCCGACAAGCGGACGGACACCCTGACAGCTCGTAGGATGGTTACGCTGGAGGATGTGAGCGGAGGTCTCCAGAGTGACAGCGGCCGACACATTTGAATGAGAAGGATCGTTTCTGCTAGACGTGGATGTTTGGTGGCTCAAGGACACTTATTGAGAAGTCGTCAGTGACCTTCAGAGGGGTAGCAGCTCAGCAGGACATGAGAGAAATGAGCTGACATGGCTGTTTTGTTCCTCTCACCATCACCTGAGAGAGTTTGGGAATTGCAGGCGCTGGATTAACTCACATCACAGTGGAGCAGGAGGACCTCACAAAAGCCTTAAACTTAACGGCCTTTTTTCTACAGACAGATATAACGTTCTCCACGATAAGGCCTTCTGGGATGTGCAATCAAGAGGATGAATCCCTCCATTGAAGCTCATCCCCGCCATTAAATCCAGCAACAACAGCCTCTCCTCAGTGGCATGCTCTTTCTCTTTTATCTCTTCACAATGTCATGCTCCAACAAATGTTTAAAGAACTATAGTGTTGATGGTGATGTGTGTGTGTGTGTGTGAGTGTGTGTGTGTGTGTGTGTGTGTGTGTGTGGGGGGAGGGTCAATGAAGCTGGAACACACCATAAAGTTGGAGAATAATAAGATGCAAGCTCAAAGTTGCATTAAGCATTGAGGACATCAGTGTGTCCGTTCATATGGATACTATACACTTAAATACAGATCATGACTTTCATCTATATATATATATATATATATATATTACATGTCATCCTATAAATGATACTTAAATCTAATTAACTGTGATCATCAGACGTATCACCCACTAACCAGGCTGTCGCTGCAGTGAAAATGTTGACATTCGACTTGATTTGTGACTGACAGAAAGAAAAGATGGGGATTTTTGTCTCCTGACCCATGTGTGTGTGTGTGTGTGTGTGTGTGTGTGTGTGCATGGATTTGCTGACAGTGGCTATACGTGATCCCCCTGTAATGTGGAGGATTAACAAAGTGCATCCATGACCTGTGCGACTATGCAAAGTCACATTCTAACACACTGACACCATGCAGCACAGATGTGTTGCAATGCCAGTTTACACCTTTACCAGATTACATATCCCAACACATCCAGTTTCAATTCATATGACATCCTGTTTTAAAACTGTATTGATAAACAAACAAAGCATGAACACAATGTCCAGTTCTTTGTCCAACAGCAGGGTTGTGCAAAGTCAAAGGAAGAAAGGTGAGGGTTACATTTAGCTCTTGGGTTCATTTAGTCCCAGAGGTCACAGCAGAGCTAACAGGTGGGCGCTCTGGCTGACCAGAGGCACACCTGGGCCTCTCAGGTGTCTCCTGCTGTGACTTTCGCGTGGAAGTGTCCAATTAGGGCAGAGGTATATACCCTGGCCCACAGGTGGTGAACAGACACAGAGAGGAGAGAGAAAGATTCATAAATAGATGACCTCTGTCCTCCGTGCTGCCGTTGCCTTAACTTCTCATTCTGATTGGCCCGGGAAAAAGTTTTTTCCCCCCAATTCTCACGTCTGATCCGGCCTGACAACAGAGAGCATCTGCAACATCGGTTGCGTGGCTCTAATGGCGCCCCAGCTGCCTGCAGCCTGCGAGGCCGCGTGTACTCCTGACAAGTGACGTGATGCATTGCTCGATCCCCCCCGTTCACACCACGTCTGTCTGAAGAGAGTTTGTTGGCAGGCTCACTGCAGCATGAATAAATACAAGCCTCATTAAAAAAAAGGAAGGTTTTTCTTCCTCATTTCGGGTACCGCGCTCGATGAGTTTGCAGAACTTCATCCATTTTTTTCAGACGTTTGATCAATCACAGTGATGAGCTGCGGAGGAATCGGGAGACAGTTTTGCTACGCGTTAGCAGGCAGCCAACATCTGGCAAGCACAACTGGATGGAGAAACACAAACTTTAGCAACATGAATTCAGTTGATATTGATTTATCTAGAAAGAGAAGAATAGAAATATACTATATTAATCCCCAAGGGGAAATTAGTTGGCAACAGAAGCAGCACCGATAAAACTAAACACAATAAAATATAAGTATAAGAAAGAAAGAAAGAAAGAAAGAAAGAAAGTGACAGTGCATAAAGTAAAGTGTGCAAAGTGAAATATTATGTACGAAATATAAAATACAAAATAACATAAAATAAAATATATATGTATATATACACAGCATATACACAACATATATGTAAATGTAAATAAAGCACTGTAAAATTAAATTATATATATATATATATATATATATATATATATATATATATATATATATATATATATATATATATATATGTATCTAGATAGTGTGCAAAATGCAAAGTGTAATATAATGTGGGACTAACTCTTTTTTTAAATAACTGCGCAGAAAAATATAACCTATAATATAATAATAATATTTTTCAAAATGATTGGCTTCATGTTTCATTATTCGACACACACACACACACACACACACACACACACACACACACAACTTTATTACTAATACATCTTGACTCCAATAAGATGAATCCTGCCCTCATCCTCTGCTCCGGCTCACAGTGAGAGGAAGCGAGGCCTCAGGTGTTTGGTTTCATATAGAAGAGCCTGTTGATCCTTCACTTCTCCTTCTTCCTCTCCATTCATCCCCCTCCCTTCCACTCCCCACGTGCTTCTCTCCACCGCTCTCTTGGTTGACCTGAGGCCATGTTGCTCCCACAACAACACAATCTCATTTCCACATGCATGCTATTTGTTCTTATATTCCCTCCGGTCCTCTTTATTTCCCTCCACCTGTGTTTTTCTTTCCCGGCTGTAATTTCTTCTCCTCAAATCCAGTTACATTGAACTCAACAGCACACGGCTCATGGCAGAGCGAAGAAAAATACTTATAGGGCAAGACTCACCACATTTTATTTGGATGTCCAGTCAAAGGTTGAGAAATGGAGTCGATTGAAGCATCACATTCCTGGTTGGAGCTCTAGATGCTTCTCTCTCTTCGCTTGTATCTCAAACTAGACACATTTCCAACAGCACCAATTACAGTTAAACTAAATTAACTGAATCTGATATAAATGACAAACAAATACAATAATTGAAGACACGTGCAGAGGGAATAGACTCTATTTTAGTATTAGTAATTTTGTATTAGTATTTGTGTTTTATTAGTAGTATTAGTATTTAGTATTTAGTATTGTGTTTTTATTTGTATGTTTTATTTGTATTAATGCTCTATGTACACCCACTGCTGTGATCTTTGAATTTCCCCACTGTGGGACTAATAAATGAATATCTTATCTTATCTTATTTTCACAGACGACTTTATTGCAAATAAAATACTTGTTCATCCTCACATTCTGGATTACGTCCCTAAAAAAGCTTCTTGCTTTATGTGTTTGGAGTGACAACTTTGCTTGTCTTTCCATGTCATGTGTCTAATGTTATAATTCATGACTGTACGATTAAGAAATTGTTCATTATTCTTATTTACACTTATGATATTATCTATGTTTCTCACGTCTTCCACATCTTTCTTTTCAAACTCCTTGTCTCTCGTGAGGAGTATTGGCATGTGGTGTTTTCTCACAAACAAAACACCGAGTCATTTATCCTCTCCATAGCTTCAAACCTGCTCCTTTATATCAATTATTGTTTTTTGCACTGCGACACAACACATGCTCACAAGCAAAACCCTTGTGAGTACCCAATGATTGATTGGCTGACTTCACACAATACAATAAATGAGAAATCTTCCTGTTCTCACAATTCATCTTGAGACTGGAGTAAATATTGTTTTGGTTTCAGGCTACCGAACACTCCAATTCCAGGACTGAGCCAGACATTTTCTGGATTCCAGTCATTTCCATTCACATTTTCCTTAATTATTGACTTTGCTGTGAGAGATTACAAAAGTGGTTCCCGCAGCCAACTGAAACGGGGTTAAAAGACGGCCTGTGACTGTACGAGTTCAACGCCGCATGGGCGTCACGTCTCCCGTCACTGGGGGATAAAGAGCAGGCGCAGACCGGTTGCCGGCTGTCTTGTTGGATCTCTTCCCTCACACTCCCGTGCTCCACTTCACAATGCCAAAAATAACCAAACATAATCCGACACTCTATATGAGTGACAAATGATATCATGTTTGTGTTGACACCTGTCATTAACAACACTTTTAGAATGCGTTGTTTACCTGTGGAGCTTTTTCACAGCAGACATTAGTTATTACATCGTCCCAAAGTGTTGCATTACATGGCAATACTTGCCTTGGGGCGTCCTCCCACCTGTGCTTTTTCCTGCTGCGACAAGTCTAAAAGTGTAATGATGCTGGTACATTTAAGAAGAACAGGGTTGCTCTGATGCTAACGAGGCTATCACAATCCAGATACTTTTGATTCAGTAAGTAAGTTACAAGTTACAAGTCTTTTATTGTCAGATGCACAGAATGACACAGGGTCAGACTGGGCACTGAAATTCTTAGGACAAGGCACCACACAACAACTACCATAGCATAACACAACAACATAATACAACATAACATAACATGACATACACTCTGTACAAGTAGTCTGACACATATAATAACCTTACTAAATATGCAAGATAATATACAATACAACATGCTAAGACATATACCAAACCTATACATGTAATACTAACCTATATACATATAACATATAATACACATATAGTAACATATAATAAACTAAACTACAGACAATGGGAGTAGCAGGTAGTGCAATAATAATAATAAGTAAGATGAGATCTAAAGTATAAGCGTGACATATTTGTGATGGGGGGGGGGGAAAATGTTTTTTTTGTTTACGCTTATCAAGCAAAAGGATCAGTCAAGCTGAAGCATGAAATGCGAGCGTTGGTCGTTCTATGAAGCAATCTACAGTCAGGGAAACGAGCACACCACTGAATCAGTTGGAACTAATGGTCATACGGTTTAAAGAGATGTGGACTTCCTTCTTGTTTGTAGAGATGTGGACTTCCTTCTTGTTTGAAGAGATGTGGACTTCCTTCTTGTTTGTAGAGATGTGGACTTCCTTCTTGTTTAAAGAGATGTGGACTTCCTTCTTGTTTAAAGAGATGTGGACTTCCTTCTTGTTTGTAGAGATGTGGACTTCCTTCTTGTTTGAAGAGATGTGGACTTCCTTCTTGTTTGAAGAGATGTGGACTTCCTTCTTGTTTGAAGAGATGTGGACTTCCTTCTTGTTTAAAGAGATGTGGACTTCCTTCTTGTTTGTAGAGATGTGGACTTCCTTCTTGTTTAAAGAGATGTGGACTTCCTTCTTGTTTGTAGAGATGTGGACTTCCTTCTTGTTTAAAGAGATGTGGACTTCCTTCTTGTTTAAAGAGATGTGGACTTCCTTCTTGTTTGAAGAGATGTGGACTTCCTTCTTGTTTGAAGAGATGTGGACTTCCTTCTTGTTTGAAGAGATGTGGACTTCCTTCTTGTTTGAAGAGATGTGGACTTCCTTCTTGTTTGAAGAGATGTGGACTTCCTTCTTGTTTAAAGAGATGTGGACTTCCTTCTTGTTTGTAGAGATGTGGACTTCCTTCTTGTTTAAAGAGATGTGGACTTCCTTCTTGTTTGTAGAGATGTGGACTTCCTTCTTGTTTAAAGAGATGTGGACTTCCTTCTTGTTTGTAGAGATGTGGACTTCCTTCTCGGACTTTGTAAAGGGCCCTCAATTTCTGAGGGCTCTAAAGTGACCTTAGTCATTACCCCTGTACAATCTCTGTGCAACCCACTGTCTAAATAACCCGCGCAAATGTACCAAGTAGTGTGCCACCCAGTATTAAGTGTCATTTTATATAATTTATTTTATTTTGTACCATTATTTGTATTTGTATCTTATTATTGTCTGGTAATGTGTTTCCTATGTTTAATGTATTTGTAACTTGTTCTTTCTTGAAGGAAAAAAGAAAAGAAAAAATCAAATAAACACATAAAAAAAAAAAATTTCATACTGTTCACCGTTTCAGATCCTTTCACTTCCTGCCACTTTTGATTGTGTGCACCTCCCTGAATAGTTGTACCTGTCCCTCGTTAGACAGTGACTGCTCTTTTGTACTCAAGAGCGTAAAGTTACATCCCCGTGAGTTGTTGACTTGTAGCTGCTGCCTCCTCATGTGTTCTCCAGGCTTGGCTCCTTCCCTTGCTGCCTGCTTCCTCAAACTGT
>CM070090.1:4347735-4390235 GCA_036178185.1 Liparis tanakae | reverse complement strand
GATACTTGAAAAGCATCTTTATACTTTGTAATTTACTGATATCCGTTCTGCATTCAGACTTCAGACAATGTGCATTGCACATGTTGCTTGGGGTTAGGGTTAGGGGGGGTTATGGGTTAGGGGGTTATGAAATGATGAAACAAGGAGAACCCAGTTGGTCTGAGTGTTGATGAAGCTGCATTTGAGTTGCTACACAGCTGCTATCTAAAGCCCGTCTCTCTGGCTCGCCTAGTCTGTCTCGTTTCTGCCACTTTGGATTTAAGCAAAATGAAATAAACAAACTATCAAAAACATGCAAGGGCCCTGTACCTTGAACAGGTCTCCTTGCTCATCTTCTCATGTCGTGCTGGGGACTCATAGAATAGAAACGTGTTATTGTCCTATTACATAGTTATATACATATATGAAATGTATTCTCTGCATGTAACCCATCCTTAGTTATTAAGGAGTAGTGGGCTGCAGTGATGCGCCCGGGGAGCAACTGGGGGTTCAGTGCCTTGCTCATGGACACTTCGTCTTGCTACTAATGGTGAGAGCGAGGATCGAACCCATGACCTTGGGGTTGCAGGACGACCCCCTTACCCCACTGAGCTACAGCCGCTCAGTCGCCTCTTGAAGTAGAAGTGGTATTACAAGACAGGATGGGCTGTCACTAACCAATTACTAATGAGCATGTTTGAATCACCAGATATGTGTGCAACACAATACACAGACCCAGTCGCACATCTCAGGGGGAAGAACACTTTTGCAAATCATGCAGATGTTGATGTACTGACGCAGCACTGTCTACAAAAATAACAATCACTATCTACAGCAAAAAAGATGAAGACCGTATCTTACACATTTTACCTTTAATGTAGAAGTTAATGAATATATATGGCCCTGAGCTTAGATAAAAGGAGGGAGAAACATAAACGGACACATTTGCCTCTGTCTTTTATATATGTTGTACATTTTAAGGTTAACGCACTGCATTATGTTACATTGCAGGTTTTCACGGCCACACATCCCAGTGACTGGGAGGAGGAAAACAAAAGAGCTGACTGGGAGACTGAGAGAGGTTCGAGTAATGAGAAGAGTGCTGCGCTCGACGAGAGGAAAGTTAGGGGGTTATAAAAAGAGAGGGAGCACATCGCTGTGGGAAAGGAATCTCTGCCTAAAAGCCAACGCAGAAATGAGAAATAAATCGGAGTAAAAGTTGCAGAAAGAAATCAGATGAAAGGAAGTGTAGAGAGATATAATTGAAAGCCTGACAGAGAGAGAGAGAGAGAGAGAGAGAGAGAGAGGGAGAGAGAAAGAGAGAGAGAGATAGATAGATAGATAGATAATTAGATAGATAGATAGATAGATAGATAGATAGATAGATAGATAGATAGATAGATAGATAGATAGATAGATAGATAGATAGATAGAAATGTGGAGGTGACAGATTTCTGAGTGTCAGGAAAAAAATCTTCAGCAGGTGTGAAGATAGTCTCAGTCTGTAGATCAGAGGCAGACATCTAAGCCCCCCCCCCCCACACACACACACACACACACACACACCTATATAATACTCATAATGGGGAATTTTCAAGCTGTCTAAATGTGTCCTTCTTTCTTCTATCTCTGTCACTCAGACTAACATACACACATTTATTAAACCACCTGAGACTGATTTTTAATCTATTCGTTTTCTATCTTTCCCTGTGGTTTTGGCTCGGTAAATAAACAGTCTACATTGATTTGGTAATGTCCCTTTCTTCGGGCACCAGACACATACACACATGGATGTGCTGTTGATCACTGATTGTATCTCAATGAAGATACACAAATGGACATATTGATTTGGATGTCTTACCAAGGATAGGAAGGTGAGTGAAATTAAAAAGAAATGTAAATCAAAGGAAGTAAGTGTAACTTAAAGGCTAAGACTAAACGTCCCATTTAAATGCGGACTCATAAAAGATGTTCCCTTTGCATCTTACACATTTATTTACTCCTTTTTCTTCCTGTCTTTTCTTCTCTCCTATCTTTTTTTAATCTGCTGCTCATTTTTTAAAACCGTGCTCATGAGGGAAATGGATGGACATCTAAATACAACCGTGCTTAGATCCTTGTAATCATGAATTTAATTGAACACTTTCACAGCTGCTGTTGCACAATATTTCAGGTCCTGATGGGTTCAAGGGTTTGTTTTAAATTAAAAGACCAAACTGTCAAGAACATCTATAAGGAGAGCTATGTAATAAACAACGTCCCCTGCAGAGATGAAATTATTTTATCAGTGACAGGATAATGAAAAAACATGTCAGTGTCATTTGTGCGCACACACACACACACACACACACACACACACCCATGTATGAATAAAGGATGTCCAAGAGAGATCTGCGCAAATAAAAATGGAATATTTTGTTTCATAATTTTAGTTGAACATTTGCTTGTGTGTACATTTAGACTCCTTTACAGTTATGCAGACACACACACACACACACACACACACACACACACACACACACACACACACCCACACACACGTACGTCTCCCCGTGCTGCCTGTTCTCTGAGGAGGGGTAGACAGCTGCCTCTCTATACATGAACTGTAATTAACACCTCTAAACCCAACATACCAGATGCATAAATAAAAGAAGCGGAGTAAGGCCCAGGGACACGTTAGAAGAGGATTAGCTCCAAAGATGTAAATATCCTGCTCTCCTTTTCATCACAGCACCCAGAGTCCGGTGCCTGAACCACCATTAGGGAATCGAGCAGGCAAACTAGTATGCAAATATTGAGTAAGAGAGGGTATTATAAACAAAGATGTGTCAATCACACTCAACGTGGCCTCATCCGTGATGTACGTTAGCACGATGAAATACACAATACCAGTGACCAGACATCAGACATGTGCATGCACGCAATCAACATAATGCTGAGCTTGAATCAAAAGTAGGACCACTAAGAACAGTGCTTTTAAAAATATATATTTTTCACATTTCTATTACATTTCTATTACTGTTACTATTATTATTATTATTATTATTATTATTATTATTATTATTATTATTATTATTATTATTATGGTGTGTTTGTTTTTAATATAAATGAATAAATAAAAAACCTTGAACCTTGAACCTTGATTAGGAGTAATAATAATGGTAATATATTATGTATGCTATTACATGTGCGTTACAATGTAGTTACTCTGCATACGTTGTATAGATGTGAAATGACAGTACCATGACGGTGGATCACCACATACTGACTGAAGAAATGCCACACTGGTATAATTTATCCATATTTCTATCACATTCATTCTGAGCATAGCAGCTACAGCAGATGGCTTCACACCGATATTGAATTGAAGGTGTTTCGCAGTCTGGATTGGCAGAAAACGCTGGGACATTTTCATTTTTGGAATCATTGCTCCTCCGCTATCAACACAGGGCTGCTTCACATATTCTCCCCAGCATGGCTGTTAGCGTTCTAAAACAAGGTATCGGAGGACAGGGATATGGAACGTTTGCCCATAAAGCATACGCAGCGTTTCATGCCTCCATGCTTGTCAGATGAGAACCAACATTTTTATATTTGGCTTTATTGGAAAATTCATGTTCTGTTTGCATATGGAGACTCTGACACAGACTCACACTCGTTAGCAATGCCATAAAAAGAAGTCACGTTCTCTTACAACAGCCACTTATTTAGACTGGATGAGTCAAGTTTTATAAAAATATTTGATTGTTTCTACAGTCAAAGTCAAAGTCAAAGTAGCTTTATTGTCAATTACTACGCATGTTAAGACATACAAGGAATCGAAAAAATGTTTCCCACTCTCCCACGGTGAAACATATATGTGCACACGCACAACAACAGATAAGACAAGACGTATAGATAAATATATAGTTATAAACATGCAGATACATGTACAGCAGCATAAGTTACCTTTAAAGTGAGGTTATGGTAGTGCAGTTAGGACACCAGTGGCATTGTTCTTTATTTTCTCCTGTCATCTAATGTGAGGTTGGTTATTGCTCAACAGATGGACAATCACTGTACACTGCAAACATTTTAATCTAAGTAAGATGAAATATCTCAAATTAAGGCAATCTATGCTTGTTTTTTGACTGACAAGATATTTCTTCTTACAAGGCAGTTTAATGTTTAATAAGTATTTCACTTGTTTTAAGAAATCTTGGCAAGTCAAATTTTCCTCTTCTGTTGGCAGATAATTTGGCTTATTTCAAGTAATATTCTCTCATTTTATTACTTTTTTCCCTTGTTTTTTGCAGTGTATCTGTGAAGTGCAGGCAAAAATATGTTTCTTTGCCACACAAGAAATGTAATCATGAATGTAAAGTGATCATAATTCTGATGGAGACATCTTGTATTGTTAACGTCTCGCAGCAGAGCCACGGCGGCTCGACGCTCATCGACAATCCCCCGTTTGGATAGGGCAGCCCTCCTCTACATCCCCCTCTTCCCCCACGGCGCTCACCTCGTCTCTGCTGCGTTTGAAGTGCTACAGAAGCATAGACACAGGGCTTTTAGACTGAATCTCCAGAGACGGAGAGAACCGTTTTGATGGTAAAATGTAACGATGGGGGAAGATGAAAGCGCGGAGATGTTATGCGGGGAAGGGGGGGGGGAACAGGCAGGTGGCTGACAAGTAATGATGGAGCATGCGGAGGAGAAGTTGGACAGGCGAGATGGATGTCCCCGGGTGATGTAAAGCAACCAATATTTGTCAAGGTCGAGATCAATGCAGCAATCAGAGCTACCCTGTATGGTTTCTCTTGTCTGTGTATATCTGCCCTGTGTGTCTTACTTTCTGTTTGTCTCTCTCCTTCCTATCAATTCTACCGTCTCCATCCTGTTCATGGGATCCCAGACAAACAAAGACCTCCAAGCGTGAGCTGCTGGTGTCCTTGCATCATCTAGCCCAGTGGTTCTCAAATGGGGGTCCGCATACCCCTATTTTTTTTACCTTGAGTTAATGTAATGTGAGCTATTTCTTTTTTAAATTCCTTTTTTTTATGGGTTGCTTTTAACTATGTTTTAATCGGTTTTATTTGTTTTTACTATCTATGTGGCACTCTGAGCTTCTTGAAGGAAGAGGGTGATACAAATATAATGCATTATTATTATTATTATTATTATTATTATTATTATATTATTATTTTTATTATTATTATTACGTGAAGGCACTCCAGGGGGTACGTAAGATTTTTTAAAAATCTATTTAAAATTAGTATCCATTAAAAAATCCTTTAAAAATTGTTATTTAATGAATATTCAATAAAACACAAGTGTAAGTTCATAAACTGATTTTTTTATTAAGTAGCAAATTTAATTTTATTATCCTAAAAACCCAGAGTCCCCCTCATATCAGGATGGTTTGACCCAACGTGACACACGCTAACTGTCAAGACCCTTCTATCTAGCCAACGGTCTGCTTTATTCAGAGTCTGTTCCCTCAGCTTCTGTGTGTTCCCATTTCTAAAGTCTCTTTCTAAAGTCAAATTGTGAAGTTGTGTCACCTTGTTATTGTTTTTATGTGGATTTGTATTCAAAGCTAAATGTACTCAACAGAACATCAGATAAGGAGATAAGTGAACGACAACATTCGGATGGATTAAGATGCTGGGGATTGATGGAAGTCAACAAGTTGTTCGACACACTCGCCTTCAAGTATGATACAAGTATAAAAAAAAGACACTTTTTAGTTGCTGCATTGAAAACCTGCAGTTGTGTTCTGCACGTCGTGTTGTGTTGCTGAACAGGTCTGAAAATCCCAGAGTAACACGGCCATCAAAAGAGGGTCAGCTCTCTCTTTTGATGGGTTTGTATATCATGCTGTCACCACCCGGACAGAGAGACGGAGATATAGTCTGACAGGCTTGAGCCGCAAACAACATTACTGTGTGTGTGTGTGTGTGTGTGTGTGTGTGTGTGTGTGTGTGTGTATTTGTGTGTGTGTGTGCTAGTTATTTGTGCGAGGTTTTGGGTGGGGGCGACAATGTGGTCTCACCTTAACATCACCTGTCGCTGACAACAGATGTTCTCAAGGATTATATACCAACCAACCCTATTGTGTGTGTGTGTGTGTGTGTGTGTGTGTGTGTATGTGCGTGTGTGTGTGATGGAAAGTCACTCTTTATCGATCTAAAGCCCAGATATGAAGCAACTTTTTTTCAAAAACACATAAATACATGCTCTCAAAGAAAGTCCATCTCCTCCGTACAACCCCAGCATTGTGGCGATGACGTGTCTCGTTCCCTGTGATCCTAATGGGACGGCTCTTGTCCTCACATTGGAGATGGAAAAGGACATTATGAAAGGACAGCCTTCCTAAAGAATCCGCTCCAAAACATCTTTTTTCCATTGACTGCGGTAATGAAGCTGCACAATGTTGGCAGAGGACATTTTCTTCCCCAGTTCATAGTCCACCACAATGCTGCATTTAAAGCTCCCGACTCATCCATCACACTCCAACAATAGAGATGTCGTCGACTCCCTAGACAGCTGTTCAGCCGCAGCACCCTGAATGCATGTGTGTGTGTGTGTGTGTGTGTGCATCTGTATGTTTATGTTTGCTTACGGAGAAGTAAACATGAATGAATTTGTTTGTGTATATAATGAAGCTTCAGCCTTACAATAAGATCATATTAAAAAAAGCAACACCCGCATCACGTTGAAAGACATTTGGCTGACAAAGTCTCCACATTATACTTTTGACAGCAGTATTGTTCTGTCATAGACACTTAAGCGGATTGATTATTCCTTTGTTGACAGTGACATCCATAATACAGTATGGGGAAACTTTTTTAATTAGACCTTAAATTAGAACCGTGGTCTGCATAATCATGAGTGCTTATACGCAAGGAGGGAAATGATGGAAAGAGAGTAGATGGATAACTCCTGAAGCTCAAAGTACAACAAGTGACCGTGTGAAAGTCAGGGATGCTCGTGTGTTTACATGTGTGTGAGGCCGCCTCGCTCTGTGCCCGTGTCACGCTGGTACCACCATCTGCTGCCCGTCAAAGTTCTGCCCGGCCCAGCAAGACTCCTCAAACACACACACACACACACACACACACACAGCCAACCACACTCAACTCACTGTGTCCTACTTCTGGTCAGACAGCCAGGTGGCATCGCACCAATTGACCAACGGTTCTTACACACACACTGTGACCAGTGGTCCGCCAACAGACTTCACTCTCACTCCTCCCGCCTCTTCATCCTTCTAGATGTGCACGTACAGGCCGGGTTCATCCGCAGAAAGGGTGTCTGTCTAGCTGCCTGTCTATCTGCCTATCTGTCTGCATGTCTGTCCGTCTGTCTGTCTATCTGCCTATCTGTCTGTCTGCATATCTATCTGACTATCTGTCTGCCTATCTGTCTGTCTGTCGTTCTGCCTCTCTGTCTGTCTGTCTGCCTGTCTATCTGTCTGTCTATCTGTCTGCCTATCTGTCTGCATGTCTGTCCGTCTGTCTGTCTGTCTGCCTGTCTATCTGCCTATCTGTCTGTCTATCTGTATGTCTGTCTGTATGTCTGTCTGCTTGTCTATCTGCCTATCTGCCTGTCTGTCTGCCTGCCTGCCTGCATGCCTCTCTATCTGCCTGTCTGCCTGTCTGTGCGTCTGCCTGTCTGCCTGCCTGCCTCTCTGTCTGTCTGCCTGCCTGTCTGTCTGTCTGTCTGTCTGTCTGTCTGTCTGTCTGTCTGCCTGTCTGCCTGCCTGCCTCTCTGCCTGTCTGTCTGCCTGTCTGTCTCTCCTCCCGTCTGCTTCTCTCCATGCCATTTGGCCCGTTGGAATGAGGCGGTGCGGGAGCTCCTCTTCTCCACCACCACACAGTGCTTGTGTGTGTCTGTGTGTTTTTGAGAAGACAACTCAGAGAAAGAGCCCCTCACAGGGTGTCAGATGTCAGGCGTCTGTGTTGGTGTGTGCATGGGGCGATGGAGAGATGATGGGGGTGGGTGAAGGAAGGGATAGAAAGAAACAGAAGGAGGGGGAAGTCGCTGTGTTCTCTGCTCTTCTGCTTTTGTTCTCCAAGATAATAACTCTCCACCCCCTGACTCCCAAAACCAAGGGAACCCCTCCAGTGTTAAAACAGGAGTTACATTCAGGCGTATACTGTGGTTATGACATAGTTATGCACGCACATATGAGCTGACAACATGACGCACTCTACTCTTTCGACAGTTGGTGCTGCAACTGTGCCAGATTCCTCCTCATAGTCAATTATAAATGTCTGTTGCCCTACAAAAAAATGACGCTTTTAATTTGGGCCAAAACTGAGAATGAGGGAAACATCGAGCCGCACCACCGTCTAATCCGCCAGGAGCAATATGAGTACAGAGGAGGGATTTGTATATATTCTTACTTCCCTCATTAGACCGCCGCATTAGGTGAGATGCAGTAGTGACATAACAATCACAACATCTGCTCGCAATTACTTCTTTAAGAAACACCGCTAAATACGGGGAGGCAAACATTTCGGGGGAAACTGGGAGGGATTTGAGGGCATCGGATGTTACAGTTAAAACACTGTTCTGTTTGCTGTGACCTGGTTGAGCAGCATCTGCAACCCACATGGAATCTAAAAATACTCCCGCACCATTGACTGCTACTATACCATTGCCTCGGTAGGTAGATGAATAACTGTGTGTGTTGTGTGTTTGTGTGTGTGTGTTAAAGTGTGAATAGGGACTATAGCATATTCTGAGGTTTGCCACTGCCTGGCTTACAAGCCTCAAAACCTCTTTATAAATGTGTTTGTGTGTGTATGGTTATGTGTGCATGTGTGTGTGTGTGAGTTTGTGAGTGTGTGTTTTTGTGTGTGTGTGTGACTATTAGGCTCCACTAGTAGAGGCATGCATTACTGTAATACAAGTAATTGGCATGATTGATTGCAGCTTTCATATGAAAGGTGATATATCGTACTGATAATTTAAAAGCAAAGTGAAAAACTGATGACAAGACCCAAAGGGTTGCCAACAATAACGTTGGAATACGAGCAGGCACGTGCACAGAGAGAGCCCTAGTGGTGCTCAAGCACCAGCCCCTTTGCCCTGGATGAGGAAAGTGCCCTTTAGCTGGAGACACTTTTCTTTTTCATTCATCAGTATTTAAGAATAAAAGTTACTCTGTCATCAATTCCCCCCAAATGTGTTTTGATATCTGACGGGGCATTTATTTGAGTTCTTGTGAGAATTTATCTAACCCTAATCCAGCTGGGTTTGGGGTTAGGGCTGGGGTTAGGGTTAGGGTTAGGGTTGGGGTTAGGGTTAGGGTTGGGGTTAGGGCTGGGGTTAGGGCTGGGGTTAGGGTTAGGGTTGGGGTTAGGGTTAGGGTTGGGGTTAGGGTTAGGGCTGGGGTTAGGGTTGGGGTTAGGGTTAGGGTTAGGGGTTAGGGTTAGGGCTGGGGTTAGGGGTTAGGGCTGGGGTTAGGGTTAGGGCTGGGGTTAGGGCTGGGGTTAGGGTTGGGTTAGGGTTAGGGTTGGGGTTAGGGTTAGGGTTGGGGTTAGGGCTGGGTTAGGGTTAGGGCTGGGGTTGGGGTTAGGGTTAGGGCTGGGGTTAGGGTTGGGGTTAGGGTTAGGGTTGGGGTTAGGGCTGGGGTTAGGGTTGGGGTTAGGGTTAGGGTTAGGGCTGGGGTTAGGGTTAGGGTTAGGGCTGGGGTTAGGGCTGGGGTTAGGGTTAGGGTTAGGGTCAGGGTTAGGGTTAGGGTTAGGGCTGGGGTTAGGGTTAGGGTTGGGGTTAGGGTTGGGTTTAGGGTTTTTATGTGGATTTCAGAATGCTTGCACTGTTGTTGCCATATAATAATTAATCTTTGTTGATGAAGAGAATGTAAGCTAGCGGTCTTATCCTGCCCTGAGGAAATGCAGGTCAAGGACAGCATCATCAGTGTAACGCTGCTCATGCTTCAACTCTGTCAGAATCTTTTTTTGGCAATGGGTGCCCTTTTTGGGGGTTTGAGCACCTGCCCCCCAAAATGACTGTGCACGTGCCTGAATACGAGTGTTTGCAGTGCATGGTGCAGTGTGTTGGTGAAGTGTACTTTGTGTTAAATTATGCTTACTTGTGTGTCTGTCTTACAAGGTTATGCTTATGAGTTTGCAAATATTAATATTTCAGAAGTCTGGCATCTCATTCAAAAGAGGTCCAAGGCAATCCTTCTGTCAGGCCAATGACAGATGTGTGACAGATGTTATAGTGTTGTTAATGTTGCACTAGAGAATGGCTTTATTGACGCATGAGTCTTTGATAGTACAGAAGCAAAAGCACTCAAGCTCCAAAGTAGAGTTTCATTAGAGCCAATTTTGTTAATTTGCTGCTTGAAATTGTTTTCTTCTGGAGGTCCCGCATTTGTGTTATCTCAAAAGTAGGCTCATGCTATACAAAACGGCTTCATTTTATTTGAAATAATCTGACAGTAAGTTATCCTTTTGTCTAAATTCTCTTATCTTAATTGTGTTCATTTTATAGGCTATAACTTTTCTAAGTTATCTGAAATCCTGGCTATTCGTTATATTACAATAAATCTTTATAAAACTCAAATCCGATTTTCTTTTTGGTTAAAAAAAATTGGCACTAGTGGACTTAATAGTTTATATATATATATATATATACACACACACACACATGTGTTGTTGTTGTTGCAAATAAGAGAGTGGTGCATCATATATATATATATATATATATATATATATATATATATATATATATATATATATATATATATATATATATATATAAATGAGATGCACCAATTAGTTGTTTTCTCCCTCCTCCTCCTTCTCTGTCCCTTGGCCTCACCGTTGTCCGGTTCCCGGTATACAGGTGCGAGCCAGCAGCGGCTCGAGCCGCTCCGCCAATTAGGATCAGTGAGCGTGACCACGTGAACAAATCCCGTTGTCTAAATTCCCGTTCCGCCCCGAGCAGCTCGGAGCGAGCGGCAGCGCTGAAAGCCACACTGAGCGGGAAGTGATACCGGCGAGCTGAACCGGAGCTGTGCAGGTAAAACGCTCCCCCACCGACTCTACGCGCGCCTTCAGCCCCCGTGCCTGGTTAGTATGCGGTTCAGACGGGGGACGGGGACGGGGGACGGGGGGACGGGGGGGCGGGGGATCCGGGACCCTGGGTCTTGGAATGGACTACATTAGTCGTCGCTCGTGGGTAAATCGTGGCTCTCCTCCGATCCGCGGGCAGGACACACAGCATCATGGGCTGGTCGCCCTGCACCGCCTGCGCATTGAAACTGAGCCATCCCGCTCCTCCCACCCACCTTGTCCCTCCCCCCCTCCCCCCGTGTCTCTCGCAGGCGCACGAGGCTATTGATAGTTGACAGAAGCTTTTATAATCCCATGGCTGATCTGGTTGACCGGCCACGGCCATTTGCGAAACAAGAACGTTAATTGAACTTTATTATTTTTTCTTCAGAGATTTGTTTTTAATTGGTAACGCCCGCGTAGGCTGACGCGTGACGCCGTGCCGCGGGAGAGAGGGGGCTTCCTTTGGCGCTGCATGCAACCAGGCAGAGCAGAGGCAAGCTTTCATAGCTGAATTATTTATAAGACTGTCTGGGACTTGGAGAGAGAAAGGCTTCTCTTGAGAGGGAGTCAAGATGTATTCCTAGACTCTTTGCTCCCCAATTCCACTTAAACGCAGCCTGCTGCATGTATTTTGTTTACTTTGACCAATTTAAGATATAAACTATGCGAATCAAAACGTCGCTTTATATTTTGGCAAATATAGTCAAAAATTAATGCTGACAGGATTATATGACTAAATAAATATTTGAAGTCATAACTCATGTAATGAGGACATACTCTGATCCTCTGATTTTAGCTTTTCAAATGTGGGATATATGATGTTATTGCGCTTACTCAGCCTATATCACTGAATGTGTATCTTTGAGTTTGACACAATGCGCGCTCTTGGGAAATTTCCTGACAGATTCCAGCCTCGATTAAAAAAATAAATATTGACAGGTTAATTGATGGCGGAAATAATCAATAACAGTCCCTCATTTAATTTAATTATATTAACCATAAGTGAATACCAGCCGTTTCTGCAGCTCGATTGTCTTTATCTGCGGTTTTGAATTAAAACATGTTTTTATATCACTCTTCTTCTCGTCTCAAATGACACATTGGAAGAAAAGAAAAGAATAAACAAATAAACAGAGAAACAGATTTGTCGTATAGCCCTTTACTCGACCGGAACGAATCGACTCAGTTCGCACCTGCGCACTCCCGTCAACATTCATCTCCAGGGATCTCGCCCCTTTCTCTTGTCTCGTGCCAGAGCGCAGAGACCAGCAGGCGGCTCCGCGCGCGCGCTCTCACAAGTAGTCTGACTTCTCCTCGCTGCGGCTGCACGGTGACAGCTCTCATCGGCTCTCGCTCCGAGGATTTCTTCTCTTCTTTGGATTTCTATGTTTTGGTAGCAGTGGAGAGACTATCGGCAACTTATTGATCCCCCCCCCCCGCGTAAGTTGGTTGATATTTTCTTTCTGGCTGTTCAGTGTTTTCCTCCCTCCTTCACGAGGGCTTTTCCACGCGTGTCCAGCGCTGTCACCCCGAAAGGGAGCGTTCTCGTAGTTTGGGTTCTTTTTGTTGTTATCTTTCTCGCGCATTGTGTCTTTATCTGCTCCGTCCTTGTGTGTGTGTGTGCAGTGTGCTTCCTCTCCCCGTGGCGAGAACAAAAAGAGGAACTCCACGCGTGATGACGCGTTAACTTTCCTCGCGTCGCGTGGGTCCGCCGTGCTGCCAGTCGGCGTCTGCAGGCGATGTTTTGTTGAATTATCCCGCGAGGAATAAATGTCGGAGCCCCGAGGTGGCGGCTCGCCTGCAGCTCATCTTTTAAAGCAGGTGTCTGATAGCCCACTTCCGCACTGGGCTGCGAGATATCGACTGCATGTGAACCCACGGAGGACTATTTCAATATGTGTTCGGTTATTACATGTCATGCTTGTGTTTTTTTTCAGCAGACCTGTTATCTGTCTTTTTGTTGTTGTGGATGTGCAATATTTTTATTTCCTCTTTTTAATCTCACACGAGGCACTGTTTTAGGGAACCAAAAGTAAAGTGTTGAAGCGACGTGTTTCATCATCGAGGTCTGTGTGTGTGTGTGTGTGTGTGTGTGTGTGTGTGTGTGTGTGTGTGTGTGTGTGTGCGCGTGTGCGTGTGTCTATGCGTGCGTGGGCTGTAATTGCATGACTGAGTATGAAAGCCATCCTGAACTGCCCTCCTCGCTGAGCCTGCTCGTTGGCATACCTGAACCAGTTAAGTGGGCCGATCCTAAACGAACACCTTATTCTCTCACAGCGAGCACAAAGAACACAAAAGACATCTAATCTGATCGGTGTGCTGCAGGTACAGTGTGTAGAGAGCCTGTCAGGCAACGCTCCCCAAACACTTCCTCTTCGTGCTGAAACTGCATTTTTGCAGATTTGGCATCGTTTGTTGTTGTTGTTGTTGATTTCCTGTGTGGACTGGTTGTGTTTTCGTATTCATTGACTGGCTAATTGAGCTGCATTTGCTCTGTTGGTTCCCATCGGCCCGTGGTCCAGGAGTTGATCATCTCTTTGTGTGCTGTGGTCCCCGGGCTCGCCTAATAGCCTGTTGCCTTTTGGGTTATTTTAGTTTGCTCCACCCTGTCTCGTGTGCAGGAGGTGCCCCCGGTTAACACCCCCCTCCCCCCCCCCCGTTTCTTGTGATGCCATATAATGCTTCTCTTGTGCTTAGCAGTGGACTCAGAGGGAGATGGAGGAGGTTCATCTACGCCTTTTGGGATGCGTTATTGAGAGATTGCCGCTGGTTTTGCACTCTTACATAGTTTCTTGTTTGTGTTCATGGGCCTTTTCTGTGATGGACAAGTATCCAGCAGCAACTTTCTAAAGTGAGCAAAGTACCAGGAATAGGGCAGCTTGAGAACGTGTGTGTGTGTGTGTGTGTGTGTGTGTGTACTTGTGTGGTTGAGTGTGTATGCTTCAGGCCCCAATGAGCACTTTCACAGACTCGTTCTCAAAAGTATTGACTTTTGCAGTGAAAAGGATGAGAAGGCGGGAGAGAGCGAGCTTAATATTGTATTTTGCTCTGTCGGCATTTCTTTCTTCAATGAGTGTTTTCTCTTGGTATTTCTTTTTTATTTCTCCTTATTATTTGGGGAAAATGTGACGCATTTCATTCCTTAATGTTCTTTTGACCGTGTTTTTATTTTTATTTTGGCGTCACTAGCCCCCTTTTGCCCTTCATCCTAGATTTATTAATATTTTTATAGCTTTTTGAGTTTGATCTTAAGTTTCAAGCAGGTCAATGAAGCACGATGGATTTCAAATACTTGATTGGATTTCTAAATTGTTTTAATTTCCCCTAATGAAAGTTATTTGGGCCAGATTCTCAGATTCAGGACACATGGGGAACTGCCACTTATTGATACACCGAGCATGCAAAAATCAACACACACACGGACAGAAAACACAAACTTAGTAGACTGACTATTGGATCCCAGCCACAAACCACCAAAAAAAACATGGTTTTGTCAATTAAATGTGTTCCAATCTATTCCACACTCAGTCAGGAAATTAAAAACAACATTTAGTTTGTTTTCAAATCAAATCCAATCTTGGATTTTGGTTTGCTTTCATTTATGTTCCTGGTTTAACCCGTTTCGAGTTTCAGTTACACACTCGGTTACACACTCGGTTACACACACTCAGTTACACACTCTCAGTTACACACTTTCAGTTGCATCATGATGTCCCTCTCTCCTGTCACTACCTCTACAGCGTGTGTCCACTATTACCCACTTCATCTCCACGAAACAGGAGTCTGCTCTCCAGTTCTCAAATTCAAGCATACATCAGCACATTTAGAGTCTCCTCTGGCCAGGAACTGTAGCCCTAATCCAATTGGCTGAAGCTTTAGTAAAAGCTTTCCTAATTGGCCGATAGGGCAGCTGGCTGCTAAGGTTCCAGTAAGCACAACAGGGAGCCGGGGAGAGTCCCAGTGGTGCTGTAGTGCAGGAGAGGCGGAACAAAGGGCAGATAGCAAAGCATGTACTACTGTTTTGAATACATAGGAAGGACCCACCTGCGCCACGCTGACTCCCATCCATCCTGCCGACCATTTCAATGTTGTTTGTGCAGTTTGCCAAACGCATGCAAATGCACACATGCAAACACGCACTGCGCCCACATTTCATCTGCAGGAACAAGAATTATCTTCGTCACGCAAACATGTTTGAGGGCGTACCAACTGGAAGCCAACAGAGACGTAATGTGTGTGTGTGTGTGTGTGTGTGTGTGTGTGTGTGTGTGTGTGTGTGTGTGGGGGTTAACAAGAGGAAGAGTGGTTCTTTGCCGTGAAAGAAACGCTGCTCCGTACCAACATCCACTGCAGCAGTTCCTGTTTCCTTTCACCTCTGTGTGGAATCCAGGAATAGCTCCGAGTGACAGAGATGAGAGAGACAAAGAGGGACCGCCAGACGGGCGGAGGAGCGTGAGATGGCCATGTAAGGGTTCCTGCGCCACAGCTTGCACCACCTCACTCAGACACTGAACCTGAAATGAACTGTTCAGAATTTGGTTTCTCAAGTCACTGTTAACTTGAACTTTGGTGTTGGTGTGTGTGTGTGTGTGTGTGTGTGTGTGTGTGTGTGTGTGTGTGTGTGTGTGTGTGTGTGTGTGTGTGTGTGTGTGTGTGTGTGTGTGTGTGTGTGTGTGTGTGTGTGTGTGTGTGTGTGTGTGTGTGTGTGTGTGTGTGTGTGTGTGTGTGTGTGTGTGTGTGTGTGTGTGTGTGTGTGTGTGTGTGTGTGTGTGTGTGTGTGTGTGTGTGTGTGTGTGTGTGTGTGTGTGTGTGTGTGTGTGTGTGTGTGTGTGTGTGTGTGTGGCTGCTTTACAATGAAACAAAGGGAGCTTTCACCACAAGATGTATTGGGGAACGGGTGTGATAATAGTGAGTTCCCTTCTGGGGAATGGTTTGTTCTGCTTGTGTTCTCATTTTTTTAATCTACCCTATTAGATGAATTAATTTCCCATTAGATGAAAATGAACCCGTAACAAAGTCACTGCTCAGCTAGTTACAACTTAGTTCTGCTCAGTTCTCATGATTTGCAATATTCAAATTGTATTTCCTCTTGTTCACGCGGACACAACAGTGTTATTATGCGATCCAGTGGGGAGTGAACAACATCAAAAGCCAATAGTGAAAATAATGGAAAAGCAGAGTTGATACAAATTAGTTTGACCTATTTTCCTCACAGATTGGCAAATATAAAATATACAGAGTGTAAATACGAATAGTTCTTTAATTAGCAAAACCAGTTAAATCAAAATGACATGCAGCGTGAGTATGCTTTTAGCATCATTGATTTGCACAATTCATGAAAAATCTAATAATGACGACATTTATCGCCAGGGAAAACGCTCCAGATGGCTTTGTAAATGACTTGGAGTGTGTTTACGCAGAATCCCGACCAAAAGGGAGATGAAGAACACGTTTCAACATACTGACCCTGAAGGGGAAATAACGTGAACACATATTTGCAGGAAAACCCTCGTTGGATTTGTTGCAATCTTAATTACCTTCGCATTGAAAATGTGGAAGGTAATGTTTTGATCGCCGTGTATTTGTATGCGTGCGTGTTATTCGCATAAGTCAACAACAAAAAATCGCATGAAATTTGGAGGGATGTTTGGTTATAATCCGGGGACCAATTGTTTACATTTTGGGATCGATCGGGTCAAAGGTCAAGGTCATGAAAAGGTCAAAGTCTTATTTTCAGTCAATTGTTATCTAATTGGCTGCAACTAATGCCAAAATGTTCATAATTCAATGCCCAATATTGTGATATGTGAAGGTATGCGCTCTACTGAGTGCCCGTTCTAGTTATTCTAGTTCTTTCACTTTGATTCATTCATAACTGTCCACATCATCATTTTTGAATACATGGACTCCGACATGTGAAAAGGTGCAGATAATGGATCGGTGCTGAAATACAAAGCCTCTTAATTGTGTTGTCCGACATGAAAGCCACTTCCTCATTTGCGCACAAATTTGTTTTTGTTGTTGTCATGTTCTTTAAAAAAAAAAGAATCCACCTTTGCATCCTTATGTTTTGATCGCCGTGTATTTATTTATTTATTTATTTGTATGCGTGTTACTCTCATAACTCAAAAAGTATTAAACCGAATCGCATGAAATGTGATGGGATGATTGGTTACTATCCGGGGACCGTTTGATTATATTTTGGAATCGTCTGGGGTCAAGGTCATGAAAAGGTCAAAATCTTCTTTTTACCATAGTGCGGTCAATTTGTATCCAATTGGCATGCAACTAATGCCAAAATGTTCATAATTCAATGCCCATTATTGTGATAGGCGAAGGTATGCGCTCCACCGAGTGCCCGTTCTAGTTTTACATTGTTATCACAACATTCAGCACAGAGCCTTCCTCTGGCTTCAGCAAACTGATGGCTTTTAGCGCGGTCGCACAGATCCACAGAAGGCGAGAATGATCGGGTGGTGCAGCGTGTTTCCAGTTTGACACGTTGGTATGGGAGGCCCATCTGCTCCGTCACTCAGACTCTGCGCCTCGCGGAGGGTCGCCTCTTTGCTCCGCCTCTTTGCTCCGCCTCACATGCTGACGGAAACATGCGACGCATTTAGTGCACACATGTCGGTAGCCCTTTTGCTCAGACCCCACATCCGAACTCTGAGCTCTCTCTCTCTCTCACGTACGCACATGTAGCCCCCCCCCCCTCCCCCCTCCCCCTCCTCTAATGTCCCAGCTCTGCTTACTGCATCCAAAAAGAGCTTGGATCAGGGAAACCGTAGCCTGCTCTGATGTCGACTCTCCCGGAAGATCGGGTTATTTATTCAAACCGAGCGGACCGTGTTTGGACTGTGGCTGGAGGCGTTCCAGCTTGAATCCCAGTGTGGTTTAACACATTTGGTTGAAGCAAACCACTGTGAAGGTGCAGCGGAGCCAGGCTGTCACACCTGTGGTTGTACTCTAATGCCGTTGAGCCTTCTTGCTGGTGTCATTTCATTCTGTCCGTCCTTACCTGATACTCTAGAATATAATGGTTCATTTGATTTTTAACATGTGCATTCTGGTAACTTATTCGACTGTAGTTTATTTGAAAATGATTTTTGAAATATCACCGTCATGCTTTTGACCAATTGCCAATGAATGACGGGCTGTTTGTTCTCTCAGTGGGACATGTTGTCTTGATGAGCTTCATCCCTCAATGTTAAGTCTCTCCGTTCATTTTTATTATTAATACATTAGACGGAGCAGATGAAGCATTGTTGGTGACACATTTTTTATAACCACTATAAAATACTGTTGGCTTAAATCCTTAGTCTCTATTTGTTGTAGTTGTTAGTGCTTTGAAAACCACAATCCGGCTCAATCTGCCTAAATCGGCATTTGACAACAAACCAAGTCGAGTGCTAAACATTAATGGATCGACTTCTAATCCAAAGAAGCACTTGATTCTACATTATAGATAAGAAGTAGCCATCTTTTAGAACAGTGGTTCTCAAATGGGGGTCCGCGTACCCCTGGGGGTACGTGAAGGCCCTCCAGGGGGTACGTGAGATTTAAAAAAAAATCCTTTAAAAATAGTAATTTAATTAATATTCAATAAAACACAAGTGTAAGTTCATAAACTGAATTTTATATTAAGTAGGCAATTTTATTTAATTATCGTAAAAACCCAGAGTCCCCCCCCCCCCCATATCAGGATGGTTTGACCCAACGTGGCACACGCTAACGGTCAAGACCCGTCTATCACTGCCGGCTTTTAAACTCGCATCATGAAGTCGAAAAAAAAAGTATTTCACAGAGGGGGTACATCACTGAAAAAAGGTTGAGAACCACTGTTTTAGAATATACTCCCCCTCGGCCAGTTTTTAAACCTTGGCAGTGAAGCTCGTCTCCATTCGACCAATCAGAAGCCTGCATGTGGGCCGCTTGGAAAGGAACCCACAAGGAAAAAGTCTTGGGACCATTTTTGAGTCCTTCCCCACACTTTGACGAAAGACGGTAAAAATAACAAAAATAATTTGAATTGCATCCCTGGAGAAATTAGGGAAACAAGATCCTTTTTCTCTGAATACATCTCAATGGTGTGTGTGTGTGTGCGCATGTGCGTGGCTGCGGGCTTCTATCTCGACTACAATGACCCGGTGACCGGGGTTAGCAGATTAATTGCTGCTTTCATGTTAAGCTGTGGCGTATCACCCCGTAATTGTTAATGGAGATGATCAGTGAGATGCTGGATGTGTGCACAGTGGTGTGCTAGATTTCGTTATCTGATTAGTAGGTTTATCTAATAAAGTAGTATTTATGGGATTCCTGTTTCACCTCTGCACACACACCAACCGACACTGACGGAGCGGAGGAAGAGGATCACACAGTGCATGTCTGCATATTCCTGAAACATGGTATTACACGCTGCAATGCCTTAACCAGTTACTCAGACCTCAACATGGCTTATTTGTCAAGGCTTAAAGCTCAAATTGACCATTGTTGTTGATGCTGGAACGATTATTTAGACAATTGAATACTTGAACTGCTTCTTGAATATGTTTATAAATGGAATATCCTTTTAATTTGGTTGGCTCGGACCAACGAAGCTACATTAAAGTAACTTTTCTGATTTCATTTTGACAAAAAGACTCATTATTAATCACACTAAAAGAGTGTGTGTGTATATATCCACCCGTGTTTGTTGTGCCTGGAGATGATTGGGATAGAAAGGATGACACGCACACACACACACACACACACACACACACACACACACACACACAGATAGGTGTGGACGCAGCCTCCTCTCTGACAGCTGTTTTGTGTTTGTGTGCAAAAAGAAAGACAGGAAAGCAGAGATGTTTGTATGTGCAGAAATAGTTTATTTATTTTTTTCATCAGAGAAATATTGACACTTTGACATTCTCAAACTTCCTTTACTTGTGGAGTTTATCCTAAATTCACGAGTCTATTGTGATACTAATGTATTCCAGCATTCTTTTGTCCGTGAGGACATATTGTTGCTTCAAAACTTTCCACTAGGCATCAGTTGATGCGTCTTCCACACTTTGCACTCAGCGGTGGGTTTTATGTGTAGGTGGGGAGAGTAAGAGCCACATAGATACACTAAATAGCTAACTAATAGAATAATGGTACAGATAATATTGAGGAGAAAAAAAGCTTTTCAAAGAAGTAGTGTTATTTTAAAGGCCTCTGTAAACTGCACCATACCCAGGCTAGCGTGGGATGTACCTTGTACTGCAATAAAGACATTTTATGCTTTTCATCCACAGCTTATTAGAGTCTCTCTCTCTCTCTCTCTCCCTCTCTCCCTCTCTCTCTCTCTCTCCTCTGCCCAAATGCAATAAACAGATGGAAACCACAGATCGAACATGCATGATGAACTGGTGATTGCAAACCAACTTGACTGATAATAATAACTTTATTTATATAGCACTTTTAAAAACAAGGTTTACAAAGTGCTCTACAGATAAACAAAGCATAAACACAACTTAAATGGCGGCAAACAAAAAAGACCATACTATAAAAGCATTGAATACAACTAAAACCAAACAAATAGGCAATTAGAATAAAAACATAAAAGGACAACATCACTTAAAAGCAGTTCTATAAAAGTGGGTTTTAAGAAGTGATTTAAAAGAAGTTATTGATAAAGAGGTCCATTCCTAAGTCCAGTTATAGCACCACCAATGTCAGCCTCGTCTCCACCATCACTCCACTTCCAGTACTTCTATCTCTGTGTCTGCATGACATCTTTTTTATCAAGTCGACACCTTCCGTCACAACTGACTTGCTGACTAAGAGACATGACACCCTGAAGTGTCTCCCTGAAACACGTCCCAGTGTCATGCTCTGCTGGCTCTCCCTGGTATCGTGTCATAATCTTTCTAGCGCCAGCTCCACTTGCAGAGAAATGACAACACCAGAGCGTTCTGACGGCGGAGGCCCGGTCCCCTTTGTTAGCAGCTGTGCTAGGACCAAACTGGGCTCGGCGCATAGAATAGAATAGAAATATACTTTATTAATCCCCAAGGGGAAATTTGTGGACACAGTAGCACCAATAAACTAAACACACAAGAATAAAATATAAATATAAGAAAGAAAGAAAAAGTGACTGTGCATAAACTATACAAGTGAAATATATATATATATATATATATATATATATATATATATATATATATATATAAACATATATGCAAATTCAGCAGTGTAAATAAAATAAAATAAAATATAGACAATGTACAGCAGTATAAATAAAATAAAATAGAAATATAAGAAAGAAAGAAAAAGTGACTGTAAATAAACTATACAAAGTGAAATATAAAATACTAAATAAAAAAAAAAATATATATACACACAACATATATGTAAGTACAGCAGTGTAAATTAAATAAAATATAGACAATGTGCAAAATGCAAAGTGTGAAATAGACGATGTGCAAAGTGTGTGATACAAAGAGGTCTGACATGTTGCTGGGGGCCTTTTTAGGTACCAGTAAATATAAATTGAGTCCTCCAAAAAGGGGCCAGCAAACAGGGCTGATGTGATTGGCTGCTGCAGTTTGAATGAGCAGCAAGTGGCGTAACAATGCGAGGAACATGACGCGTGCATTTTAATCTAAGAATTACACGATTGCTTTTTAAAACTCTGCAATCTGCTGAGGTGCAGTCTCTCTCCTAATTCCGACTGAGTGAACAACATTGTTATCAAGCCAGTCGTCGGAACGTCCGGAAACTTTGTCCAAAGCAGAACAATTATCTCCCCATGTGGTTTCCTGTGAGCAGCGTATCCGAGGAAAGAGGCCTTTTTTGGGATAATAATGATGTCATAATATACTGTGAGTTGCGTTGTATTATGCGACTCATAAATTGTACTATTTAATCAAGCCATGCACGCAATGGATGCCGTCTGCAGCTGTACCGGCTCCATGTGGGATTATGCATGTTGTTTTCCATTTTTTATAAAAATTAATACTATTCTGCTTTACTCTGCCGAACTTGGCTGAATATTTATTTAGTCGGGGATGTTTGCTCTCCGTGGTGCTGAAGGTCTCTGTTATTGAGAACTTAATCTTTGTTTGTACTCATAGCAGGCGCAAGCTCCGAGTATGTACGGAAGCACTCATACTTTATACTGTGCGCTGCATTATTCTCCAAAATGCCAGAGGCTGTACAAACAAAAAGAGCCGAAGACTCAAAAAGACGATGAAGGTAACTCATAAAGATGCCCATAGAACGCAGTTGTAACCGGTAAAAGCCATAAACTAACCTGTACACTGCCGAGGAGGGATTGTAATTACCTGTAATCTCATATCTCATATTCGTGGACAACTTTATTGCCTTTGCACACACCCTATACAGAAAGAAGTTAAGCATTATAAGGAAGCAAATGTTGAATATCCCGGAAACAATTTGATTTGCAGAGCAAAATATATCCTCAAATAGAGATTTTAAGTCCACCTGTTTCTAAAGTATTTCAAAGCGAATTTGCATTCTCTGTATATTCCCTTGGACTAGTTGGCTTTTCTGTCGTGTTGGCCCACAGTGTTGGACTCTAGGTAAATAAGATTGGATTGTTTGTAGTGTGTCATTGATCTGCTTCTCAGCCTTATTGTCCATAGGGCTCAACATGGAATAGAATAGAATAGAATAGAAATATACTTTATTAATCCCTAAGGGGAAATGTGTTGACACAGTAGCACCAATAAACTAAACACAATAAAATATAAATATAAGAAAGAAAGAAAGTGACTGTGCATAAAGTACACAAAGTGAAATATAAAATAAATAAAAAAAAAAATATATATATATACATATAGATTTTATTGTATTTTATATATATATATATATATATATATATATACCGTATATATGAGACAGTTTGTGTGTAGTGTAAATGAAATGTGTGCAGTGCAGATCAACACATTGTAAGTATGAATGTGAACGTGTACAGTGATAGTTAGTGCAGTTATTGCAAGTTTCTGGCAAGAGGTGCTTAGTTGTAGAAATCCATCCAAGCTCAATATCAGGAGTGTAAATGGGATGTCGTAACAAGCTGTGAACCGGTCCGACTGAAGGAAACATCAGGACATTCAGGATGCCAAAGAAACGAGGCGTGTGTGTGTGTCACTGACCCAAACGACCAGCGAATACGAGAGCCCAGCTATACTCCAAATCAGATTTCTAAACGAAATTTAGGGTGCATGAACAAGAAAGCTGAGAAACTGATTGCAGTAGCGGGCGCATCACGTCGCGTTCATCCCGTAGTTAGCGAGGATATTGTGACTGCAGCTCTTTTCCAGAAACGGGGTTCTGATTAGATGATCTTAATCAGCGTGGGGGAATTGAGGTCAAGAGGTTTCTTTAGAGGTTGGGTACGGAGCTCGGACATCAGGAGGGAGCTCGGAGTCCAGGTGGTCCGGGCATGTGATTCGGACGCCTCCTGGACGCCGCCTTTTTAGTTTTCCATGCACGTCCAACTGGGAGGAGACCCCGGGGTCAGCCTGCTAGGTCTGCTTTAAATAAAGGGTTGAAAATTACAGTTTCTTCTATTTTTTTATCCGATTTAATTGATTAATCGATTATTAAAATAGTCGTCAGTTGCAGCCCTAGAACAGAGGCTGTGAAGTGTGTCACAGTATTTGAAAGTTGCTTCACTCCCGTGTTTTATTCATATTCATCCTGCATATTCTTTTCAATATATTTTCGAGATAATATAGTTGTATCTATTCTTGTCGCCACTCAACGTCATCCATGAGGATTTGATGCCTGCGACACAGATTAGTGACCTTCTGCTTCGGATGAGCGGCTCTACCTCTAGCCCCCTGTGCGGTCTGTTTTGTGGTTTGAAAGTCTGTATTAGTGTCAAACTATGTGTCAAAAACTTTACTAGCCCATCACATTGTCCTCTAAGCATTGCAGTTACACAGCCACCATTAGTTTCTTAACCTGCTTTGTGTTGCATTGTTTATTGTGAATTCGGTAAAACCGACCAGGCACAACATCGATGTGTTAGATCACAGGTGTCAAACACAAGGCCCGAGGGCCAAATCCGTCCCGCCGCATCATTTTATGTGGCCCCTGACAGCTTGAAAGACATGTGATCCCCTTTACTTAAAGAAATTGAAGAAAAAATGCTGTGCTTTTATTTTGAAGGTTTCAAATCAAATGGATTTATGTATTAATAATAGAGATATTTTCCTACGTAAAATAGTTCTACACTCAAATAAACAATAATAAAATGCAAAGAGATGTATTTACCTATATGTTCGAGGAGTTTATAAAGTGTTTCCGGCCCTTTAAGAGGGCAGCCACAATGCTGATGTGGCCCACGGTGAAAATGAGTTTGACGCCCCTGAGTTAGATTCTTAAACAGCGTTGTTAGATATGCAATGTTTTTTAAACAAGAATAGAAGAATAGAATAGAAATATACTTTATTAATCCCCAAGGGGAAATTGTTTGACAGCAGTAGCACCAATAAACTAAACACAATAAAATATAAGAAATAAAGAAAGTGACTGTGCATAAAGTAAAGTGTGCAAAGTAAAATATATATGTATATATACACAACATATATGTAAATACAGCACTGTAAAATTAAATATGTATATCTAGATAGTGTGCAAAGTGTGTGTAGTGTAAATGAAATGTGTGCAGTGCAGATCAACACAGTGTAAGTATGAATGTGAATATGTACAGTGAGTTATTGCAAGTTTCTAAACAACATATACTAATTTAACTGTTACAACACTACACTTCATGCTACACAGACTTTTCTGTGTTAACAAGGTGTTAACCATAACCACCCTGATCAGTGTAATGCCAGCACGTTGCCCGCCATGCGGTCGTTCAGGCCGTGAAGGAGCTGCGCTGTTATCACAGGACACAGACGGCCATCCTCTCACTCTGTGGTGGCAGTCAGACTTGAGACTTCATCCGTGGATTATGTGTAGGCTGTACTCTAATCTGTGTCTATTTGCTAAACTGTTTCCGGTGAATGGCATCCACAGGTCTATAAGCACTATGTAAGTCTGAGGTAGCGGCTTAAGGAGGGCGTGTTGCTTTTACAAGCAAGATGCTTCTTAAGGAGCAAAGTCCCAGAAAGATGGACGATTTTAAGTTGGCTAAACTCTTGTTCAGTCATAAAATGTCTTCATACAGGGTTCGTACGGTCATGGAAAACCTGGAAAAGTCATGTAATTTTAAAATGGTCATTTCCAGGCCTGGAAAAGTCATGGAAAAAACTTAAATCACAAATGTTTTTGAAAAGTCATGGAAATGTTGTTATAATCACGTGTTCATTTACGTTGAGTTTAAAATAATTCATATGTTCTTGAAAGAAAGACTCTCATATTATAAGCCGGCATACGCCAAGTCCAAACAGATGGATTTGCACATAAAGGATAATAGTTTGATTAAAACATGAATGGTCATGTTCATTCTTTTAATCAAACTATTCTCTCTCATTCATTTTGTTTCATTTAAGGTATATTGTATTCTTTGTAATTCTCATTGTTTGAATACTACTTTTTCAAAAAGAGATTTGAGTTTGGTCATGGAAATTTGGTTTAAAGTCCTGGAATTCCACTGGTCAACATGTGTACAAACCCTGTTTATAGTTTTACTGCATATGGACTTTAAATCGGATTCATTAAACCTATTTAGGATTCTAAACAATGCACAGCAATATTTCCGACAAACTGACTGCATTTGCAGTTTTGTAGTTCCTTTGATTCAACGAAGATGGAGATGCTGAAATAAAACGAGCCGAGTACTCGTGGCGTTCAGCTCACTGTCTCAGGGCTGAGGTGCAGTAGATTTATACATCATGCACACACACTCCTAACAATATATTTCATTGCAAGATGGATATTTATGCATTAGTTTTGTGCACTGCATATACAATCAGTCGCAGTGTTTACAGTATGCGAATGCATAACAAGACCATTGACTCTTATCACCGTTACAAAAATGCCATCAATAAAAAGTAGCAAATACTATACGGTTTAATATCAATATTTATTTGAAGTAACAACTATAAATATCGCTTGGATTGTAACCCTTTAAGCCGTGTTAGGTTTTTGCACAAAAGTTTTTACGAATGCATCAAACACGAGCATCCCCCCCCCCCGTAGTGATTTGCTTCCAAAGATCTCCTGTAGCAACACTGTGGTGCAGTGTTTCCTCAACTAAAGGCCTCCACCTGACCAGGGTATTACAGTTTTATGTTCATTAGGAAAGACTCTCTCTGGGCCCTCTGTTTAAAAGACTGCACAGTACCACTGCACCACTACGAGTTCTTCCACCCAGAAGCATTCCTCCTCTTCCATCCCATAAAACGCATCAACGCCCGGGTCGCCCTTGTCGCCGTGCACGTGCGCTCCAGTTCACAGACGCATGACGTTGTTCTTTTTGCTCCAGCACCAGTACAGCAGGTGGTTTGGATGCACAGACGTGGAGGGCTGCTGCAGCGCATTACATATGCTGGAGTCAGCTCAGGCTATTTGTGTTGGCCCCAGTCCGCCGGCCAAGGAGCAGCCCGGCCCATTCCACACCCACCCTGCAGGTTAATCCATCGAGGCCTTAAGTTCTTCATCATTTTAAGCTCTGTACGCATTTTAAGTAGCCTTATTATATTCAGGTACATGAGTATGTGAATTCATTGCAGAGATTGGCTAATCTGCACATAGTTAAAGAGAGATGATACAATATCAATTCAATTCAGTTCATTTGTATAGCCCCGTTTCTCAAATTACAAATTTGTCTCGGAGTGCTTAACAATCTGTACACATAGACATCCCTGACCTTTGACCTCACATCGGATCAGGAAAAACTCCCAAATAACCCTTCAGGGGGAAAAAAGTGAAGAAACCTTCAGGAGAGAAACAGGAGGATCCCTCTCCAGGATGGACAGAACAATAGATGTCATGTGACCAGAAGGACAGATTTAGAGTTAAACTACATTCAATGAATTTGTCAGAGTTTATCAATAGTTCATTTTTAGGCATATTCATTCACATGGCAAGCAAACGGAACAGAGGGGTGACGGTTTGCTTGGTTTTAAGCGGTAGATTGACCTTCACCAAGAAACCATTTGCATAATACTTCCTTTTTTAAATTTCTTTCCATTGCGGAAGAACTGACATGTGACTATTTGAGCTAACGAGCACACACACACACACAGGTGGGAATTCCCCGGTGTGCAAGAGCGCTCCCGTATTAATTTGTCTTCTAGACGCACGACCCTGGCTCCGGCGCCGTACGTACAGTAGCCTGATGAATAGTGTGTGAAATAGTTAGTGTGCTTACAGCGGTCTTCATCAATAAAGATTTTAATTACTACTCAGAATTGCTGACCCATGCACATCATATGGTTTATGGCAGCTTTTATAGCTGCGCTGTTACTGGGGGAACAGTAAAAAAAACAGGAACGCAGCAGACCAGGAAATATTTGGTGCATGGGATTACATTTCACAGATTAAAAACAGCGAGAGGAACTATGAAAATGCTTCAGTGTCTTCGTAATGTTCCATCTAAAAATAGCTACCTTTAGAATAATTCCACATGGTTGGTTTTGTCCAAGTTATGTAAACAAATAATCTTTAATCCTCCGCATGCCCAAAGAGAAGCGGCATTCTAGGAAAAGTTTAGAGACGGTGTTATGCTCACATTTAGCTAAACTGTTTCCAGGTGCATTTGATATTTCCACATATGATGTGGAGAGAAATAGAAGAGGGGCTGAACAAGAGGAGATAATGTATAAATAATAGGACTGAATAAAATAGGGCAACGTCCTGATGGAGAGGAGAGAATAAGGAAAAAGTGTCTGGCATGGAAACGTGTGCAGAGCGACGTGTGACCAAACACTGCTATTGCTGTAAATTAGTTTTTGGAAAATAACCAAATTAAAAAGACATTAAGCGGCGAGGGTTTTTTGCGGCCAAGTAAATGACCAGAAAGTGACTACGTGACATCACATTAACTTTGTCCCGCTTATAATAATACAGACTGCACTAAAGAAGCTCCAGTTCCTCCGTTCTTCTTATTCCCACGGACTCATCGGTCCGTTATCATCCGCTCTGGGTAATAAACGCCGTATTATGAATAGATTACCTGGCGCCGTAATAGACGCCCGGTTTTATTTTGTGGGATGTGTTGAGAAGTGTGAAGAGGGAGGAAGAGGAAAGGGAAAGGGAGGCCGAGAGGAAGGTTAATTGCAAGAGGGGAAGTCGGCGGCAGGACGCGAGAGAGGCTCTTGGCGCGTGTGATGAAGTGGAGGCGGTGTTTATTAGCAGAGGGGTGAAGGGAACGCGCCTGTAAACACAGGGACTAGTTAGACCAGAGGAGAGAAGATCGATGGAGACACGGAGGGATAGATTAGATAAACAAATACATGGAACAGATGTGCACGGAGACGCCTCTCCTCCACTGAGGGAGAGGGAGGTAGAGAGAGGTAGAGAGGTAGAGAGAGGTAGGTGTAGAGGTAGGTGTAGAGGTAGAGAGGTAGAGAGAGGTAGAGAGAGGTAGAAAGAGGTAGAGAGGTAGAGAGAGAGGTGTAGAGGTAGAGAGAGAGAGAGAGGTGTAGAGAGAGGTAGAGAGAGGTAGAGAGAGGTAGAAAGAGGTGTAGAGAGAGAGAGAGGTGTAGAGAGAGGTAGAGAGAGGTAGAGAGAGGTAGAAAGAGGTGTAGAGAGAGAGAGAGGTAGAGAGGTAGAGAGGTAGAAAGAGGTAGAGAGGTAGAGAGAGAGGTGTAGAGGTAGAGAGAGAGGTGTAGAGAGAGAGAGAAAGAGGTAGAGAGAGGTAGAGGTAGAGAGAGAGAGAGAGAGAGAGAGAGACTTCTGCTTCACACTGATAGCACAGACTGGGGCCATGTGCACCTTCTCTCTCTCTCTCTGTGGGAATTCTCTGACCCAGTTAGCTCCTCCACCAGGCAGCAGCAGAGTTATTTTTATATATTAACAGGAGACAATACTCTGTCCTCTACCCGTCCTCCCCTCATCTGTTCCTCTCCTCCTCCATCTTAGTTGCCATCCCTTCTCCTTCCCGCACCGTCCCGTGCTTTCCCCTCCTCTTCTCCTCTTTCCTGTGTGGCTCCTCTATTGGCTTTGATCCCGTGTCCTCCTTTAAAGACTCCCCGCTTTGCCCGCTGGTATCTTGCCGGCAATGTGACCACAAAGACTTGTAAGCAGAAGGTCAGACTAGATGGATGGATGGATGGATGGATAGATAGATGGATACTTTATTAATCCAGAGGGAAATTTAGGTCAACCAGTAGCTTAACTTAACTCACAAACATACGTACACAACTTACAGTAGAATCACAGTACAACAACAATACACATAGGGGGAACATGTACACAGGGAGTAGGGTGTATACAGAATTTACAGATATTAGTGTGCATTGGTTGAGTGTTAATATCCACGAGGATAGTGCAAAATGCTATAAATAAGCCATTTGTGAATATTGTGCTCATAAACAAAAGCAAATCATCAACACCATGAGGACATGTTCGTAGACACCAGTGACACATCTAGAGTTATCCTCATGGGACTTCACTTGGTGCACGAAGGAAACCGTTGTACTGTACTGTAGCACAACTAGTGAAGGAGTGATGATTCTGAGTTTACATTTCAATGCAGGATGATATCCCATGATACCACACACACACACACACACACACACACACACACACACACACACACACACACACACACACACACACACAGGCTCAGGCCTAAGTTATGCAGATGATGTTCACTTTATAATACCCATCGCACATTAATTGACATCCCAGCTTCACTTCATGTATCTGTATTTTCCCTCTCCTCTCCTCCTCTCCTCCTCTCCTCCTCTCCAGAGAGTAAAGGGACAGAGAGTGGTTGCAGGTGTAGACAGGTCATCTATTCGCCTCCTAATGATGACGGATGGCAGGACTGCAGAGAGCAAAGTGCAGCGATGCGGGGAGATAAAGAAATAGCAGCGTAAGAGGAGTCTGTTTATGTTTGTCTGCTGGCGGACAGACGGGGGGAGTTTTAGTGATATGTTGATCCTCAAATGTTTATATCGCTCTTGTCATCCGTACCTGATGGCGCACACACACACACACACACACACACACACACACACACACACACACACACACACACACACACACACACACACACACACACACGCGCGCTCTGACGTTTGTTCATGTTGATTTGGATATCTCCATTAATGTATCCGTGGAAAGAGTTTCTCATGTCCCCGTCGCCCCCGACGATATCACTTCGGACCGCTCTCGCCCTCTTCTCCAGAGAGGATATCCAACGCTGTCTTTCATTTAGATTTAGTGCCCAGTAGCTTTTTAGAGGGAGCTTTTGGATTTACGAGCACTCCCTGACATGATTTTTCTTGCTTCCGACCCAGCGTTAAAAAGAGTTAGCACCAAGGTGATGGATGGGTGTGGATGTTTGCGCCGCTCTGCATCTCCTGGGCAGGATATCAAAGTTCACACCACACATGTTTGGCAACTGTCACGCTTGAAATGAAAACTAACGCTCGGATAACTGTAAACAGGTGTACAGGACATTACGGCTCATTAAAGTATACTCCGTGACTCACTCTCAACCAATCAGAGTGCTTCATTTCATCTACCCATATTATATTGTCTTATAATAAAAGGAATCCTCACACACACTCCGAGATATACGAGCTTCTGGCAATAGATAAAATAGGATCTAAGTCTTCATCTAATGATTGTTGTTAGTCCTTAAAATAAAAAACAAACAAGATTCATAAAAAAGACGGTCTTCAAATTGCTTGTTTTGTTCGACCGACGGTCTAAAAGCCAAACGTATTTAATTCATAAGCGTCCAAAGCAACAAATACTCACATTTAAGAAGCTTAAGCTGCTCTTTAGTCATCATGGGGCGGCTGTAGCTCAGTGGGGTAAGGGGCTCGTCCTGCAACCCCAAGGTCGTGGGTTCGATCCCCGCTCTCCCCATTAGTTACAAGTCCTTGAGCAAGGCACTGAACCCGGGTGCATCGCTGCAGCCCGCTGCTCCTTAATAACTAAGGATGGGTTAAATGCAGAGAATACATTTCATATATGTATATAACTATGTAATATGACAATAAAGGTATATTAAAACACAATACCTTTTGGTATTGTACATTTTGACATTTGAGAAGTTAATAACGGGCGAAGTGGAGTCCGTCCTCCGGAAGGTTTTGGCTCTTTGGACACGGTGTTGCACCGAATGGGGAAACACGTGTTGGGTCACAAGCAATCGCATCCGCCACGCTCCACCCCCCCCCCCCCCCGAGCACGTCTCGCCTCCTTTCTACCCGACAGCTTCCCGTCTCAGACGTCCAATAGGAGTGTGAATGTAAGGCTGACGGGTAGGAAGCGTTGCCACACACACACACACACACACACACACACACACACACACACACACACACACACACACACACACACACACACACACACACACACACACACACACAGTTGTACAGTCTCATCCTTCCAATAGTACAGACAGGGAGGCAGGCTGTAGCTATGGCAACCCAGGGAGAAGGGAAATGATTGGGCAAGGCTTGAATTTGTGAAGTGCTACTGTATGAAGCCCAGGGTCTCTCTTCCTCATTTGGTGCATTTGTGTGGAGCTCCTCTTCCTCTCTGTCGCTCTCGTGTTCGGTTTGATCGCTCCGGCCGTCGTCAGGCCGTTAGGATTGATGGATGGATGTGGGTGAGCTTTAAACCCGGCAGCTTGCTCTATAAACCTGGAAAAAGACTGTGAATGGCTTTTTATTGCTTCAGCTTGGATGACTAATTGAATAAAAATCCAGTGCAGGGAGATACAAAATATCATCAAATAGGCCATGCACTCCAAATGTTTCATCCCCAGTTTTAACGAGATATTGTGTGTGATATCGAGTATTACTCTGTTTGTCTTACTTCATCAGATTCTTCTCTGATTGATTTATTATTTTCTTGATAGCGATTAATCAATAAATAATGTGGAATGTCCCACAGTCCAATGCGACGTCTTTCATTGCTTGACTCACAAAATATGAACATTTTTAAATAGTTGCACAGTTTCTGTCGATCAATTAATCAGTTGATCATATTTTTGTTTGATAAAATACTTTACTCGGTTACGCAGTTTTGAAAATACGTATGCAAAATGCCCTATAGCAGGGGTCGGGAACCTATGGCCCGCGGGCCATATATGGCCCTTTCGGTGATGGCATGTGGCTCTTTTGAGTTTGAGTAAAACTCAAACTGTGTGTGTGTGTGTGTGTGTGTGTGTGTGTGTGTGTGTGCGCGCGCAGAACGGGTCGGTGTTGAAGGGCCGCTTACCGTAGACTCATTTGTGATTTTAGGGGCCTGAGCCTGGAGGTACAAGTGTGCTCACAAACCTCCACCGATCGCCGGAGCACAGAGGGGGTCTTTATTGATGTTTGAAACTAAGGCATCTTTGTAGATGTCAGATCACAACGTGTGTGTGTGTGGACTTTGTGCATGAATAGATGTGGCCTCGTTCAGTGTGTGGTGTTCCTTTCTCCATCCCCGGCCCGGTGTCTCAGTGTTGAACCAACAGAGTAAATCTCCCAGAATTGATGCGTCTCTCCGTGAACCTCCCGGATCATTTCAGCTCTCAGAAGTTTGGCCGCCAGATCATTTATTTCACAAGAGACGGCTTCTGGGTGTCTCCGACCGCTCCCTCCACGGGATGTAATAATGACTCTGCTGCGTCTCTGCACTACTTGAAGTGTGTTGATCGGGGAGTGGAAGGAGGTCACGCGCAAGAATGGAGAACAACCGGCTGAACCTGGAAACTCCCCGTCTCCACCTCCCTCCTCATCGCCTCCTTCTTTCTCTGAACCTGTACGCTCCACCTCTCTCACCCGGCATTAGGGGCGGATGGGTGGTTACCTTCGCATTGAAAATGCGGAAGGTAATGTTTTGATCGCCGTGTATTTGTATGCGTGCGTGCGTGTTATTTGTATAAGTCAAAAAATTATGAAAGCGAATCGCATGAAATTTGGTGGGATGATTGGTTAGTGAAAATAATGGAGAAGCAGAGTTGATACAAATTAGTTTGACCTATTTTCCTCAGAGATTGGAAAATATAAAATATACAGTGTAAATACGAAACCAGATAGCAAAACCAGTGAAATCAAAATGACATGCAGCGTGAGTATGCTTTTAGCATCATTGATTTGCACAATTCATGGAAAATCTAATAATGAGGGAAGGGAAAACGCTCCAGATGGCTTTGTAAATGACTTGGAGTGTGTTTACGCAGAATCCCGACCTAAAGGGAGATGAGGAACACCTTTCAACATACTGACCCTGAAGGGGAAATAACGTGAACACATATCTGCAAGAAAACCCCTTTTCTTAAGTTTGGTGACAGACAGTTGAAGACATTTCTTGTTGGATTTGTTGCAGTGAAATATCTTAATTACCTTCGCATTGAAAATGAGGAAGGTAATGTTTTGATTGCCGTGTATTTGTATGCGTGCGTGTTATTCGCATAAGTCAAAAAATCGCATGAAATCTGGTGGGATGATTGGTTATTATCCGGGGACCATTTGTTTAGATTTTGGGATCGATCGGGTCAAAGGTCAAGGTCATGAAAAGGTCAACATCTTATTCTTACCATATATATTTCTATCCAATTGGCATGCAACTAATGCCAAAATGTTCAGAATTCAATGCCCAATCTTGTGATATGCAAAGGTATATTATAATAATAATAATGTAATAACTTTATTTATATAGCACTTTTAAAAACAAGGTTTACAAAGTGCTCTACAGATAATCAAAGCATAAACACAACTTAAATGGCGGCAAACAAAAAAGACCATACCATAAAAGCATTGAATACAACTAAAACCAAATAAATAGGCAATTAAAATAAAAACATAAAAGGACGACATCACTTAAAAGCAGTTCTATAAAAGTGGGTTTTAAGAAGTGATTTAAAAGAAGTTATTCATTCTGCCAGCCTTATCTCGCCGTTCTAGTTTCCCGTCTTTTATCCTCCTATTTCACGGCTGCATTCTGTTACTTCGTGTAGCTCCAGAAGGGAAGCCAACATGTTTTTTTTTATTATCAGATATTGTACACACTCGCCCGTTCTGTCTTCACACCTACCTCCCACCGGCACCCACTCTCCCTCCAGCTGCGGCCCATCTCACCCTTCACCCTCTACTTGTTTCCCGATTTGAATTCTAAAGCCGGATCTGGATTAGGATTACATGTAATATTAAATTAAGAATGAGGTTAGGCGTACTCTCTCACATTCCTAATTATTATTAAATAGGTTTGCCATTTAAATTGTGTTTCACAAATTGAATAGCCAAATAAAAATCAGAAAACGCTCGGTGTCTCACAGTGAGCACGAGTAATAAGCTCCTCATGTCATGTAAATGTCACTCAGGTGCCAGGCTAAAGAAACTCTCAATGACCACAATTTTAATCAAATAATCTGATTTGAGATAGTTAGAATCAGTCGTGTGCAATTCCAGGATGCTTTATTTTCATTGGTTGCTGGATTAAATCTTACCCAGATACAACAGATACTTTTGTTTTCTGATGGGCTGTTGTGTAGCCCACTTCTTTTTTGATTGGCTGATAAGTGGCACCTCACAGCAGAACTCAGGGAGCGCTTGATTTCTCCACGTCGAGAGCAGCTCATGTTGGCGCTGCGGCACATTAAAACATTAAATAGCCGAGAGGTTTTTTCAGTGTTCAGAAATACGATGTGTGGAGTGAGTTAAGACCCAAATGCGTGAGTCTCACGCTCAATGCGTGACACTTGAGAGCCCTGCTAAGAGTGTTATCAGTGCCTGTCGTCTGCTACGACCGGCTAACGGCTACACGCGTTACCCGGTGAGCGCAGGCCGGTTAAACCGCCCCTTTCACCACCAGAGGCCTGAGGAAGACGCTGCGAAGGCACCGGCGCTCAGGAGGGGGATGGCGAGCGAGAATTCCCAGCAGGCACGCAGACCCGTACTTGTGTGTTCACCGTGGCTTTTGCGTACTCTTGTTTCCTCTTCGCCGTCTGCGTACTTTTCTCCGTTCACACGTGCTCTTTCAGATATTTTCCAACCCCAGCTGGTCTGATTAGAAAATGCAATCAGGGACGCTTGGCAATCTGTCACTAACAAGCCGGATGTCTTCCGGGTTGTGTTTTAATGCGCCGAGTCAGGTTCTTTACCCTTTACCGCCTCCTGCAGCACACAGCGATGTCTTTGTTCACGCTCCATCGCGCCGCGCCGGCTCACTTTGACACAGAGCCTCTTATTCCTCGCCGGCGGTAATGGTTTACAAACGAGATGTGAAGGATGGGCGAATTAGATAATGCTTTATTTTTCCTACTCTATTGAGAACACGTGGCAGTCACTGGGGACCATTATCTGACAGTACGTCTCCATTAAGCGCCCTCCCTCTCCTGCTCTGCCACAAAAGGAAGAGATACAAATCTGGGATGTGAGCGTTTTTTTATATTCTTTGTCTTTTTAAGCGGATTCACCACGCCTGACGGAGGTGTGAAAAATGATGTTCAAGCCAATCCTATATTTTTTTTGTAAATTGTGTTTATTCTCAAAAGCAGAGTATACAGTTATACATTGAACACGTTTTTTTTTTTTTTTTCCCCATTCCCAACACAGAACAAATCGCACTGCTTCAATTTTCAAAAAACATATTACAATATTAAACAGAAACCATAAATGAGTGAATTATTGCTATTATTATTATTTTTTAGAAAGAGAAAAGAAACATTAAAGGTCACAGAAATGGTTTAATCTAATGAGAGTCTTCAATTTATCAAAGTATTTTATAATCGGACCCTAAGTAGATTGACATTTTTCCATCTGTCGCCAAAACGAGAACTTGATGTTCTCCAATTTTAAGAAGAACACCAGATCTTTGAAAGCCAAACCTATATTATCGTTCTTTAACTTGTTCGTTTTCTTGGAAAAATATTCTTTTGATATGAACACCTCTCAACACAGTGTGTATAATAATATAACAAATACAGATGTTTTGTTTGATCTGATTCGTACTGTATGCTAATTTTATATTTAATATGATGAACAATTTTTCATATCAAACTGTAATTTCTAAAACCGATTACTGACTCACAAGTTTAAATGATGATCAATATTTTTCTTGCAAAACAATGATCATATTTATTTATGATTTACACCAAAGCCATGAACCGTCAAACTGTCTAGCAGGCAACCTTCACAAAGTAAATCAAGGAATTGTGTAATTAAATTGAATTAGTCAGTAATTGTGTTTAGTCAGACGTTACTAAAATAAACGCATTCAATGTCAAAGAGTATTTTAATAGTTATTTCATCTTAATAAGGTATTATTAAAACAAACTGCCATGGTGTTGACTGCTCATACCGCATTGTCTAGTTCTACAGGAAGATTAATTGTTTGTGTGCGTGCGTGGGAGTGTGCGGTGAACTCGTAAGCTTAATGTGTGCGTGTGTGTGTGTGTGTGTGTCAGACTTGTGTGAATACACAGTCTGTGACTGGAAACCAGTTTGTCTTGAAGAACCAAGGCATTGCACCAACCGACACCCACCTCAGTTATGTTTTATTAAACGAGGTGTGACTGCGTCCCCAAACAACACAAATACCGCAGAACTCTCCTGCTCTGATTTCCTTGGCTCGGGAACGGCGTCTCCTATTAGCCGGCGGCGGCGTTGTATCAGGTTAGTCAGGATCCTCTCTGTCAGACCTCGCTCCACAGGGAGGCACCGCTAGGACATACCGGTTGTATTATTTATTGTATTTTATGCACTGTGGTGCACTGTATAAAGAAAAGGATGCCACACATTTTCTTAACTACACTCGTAAATAATGAAACAAGTCGTTTGATGTTTCTCGCTAGTCCAGGAGTCAGGGTTGTTGCTATTGATTTTACAATAAGGCAAATTATTATTTAATTATGTGAGCCTGTTCATCCGTTAATGGAGCCTCGAGATGTTTTTAACGAATGGAAGAAAGAGAACAATCTGAAAACCACAACGTAGAAGAATAGAATAGAAGAATAGAAATATACTTTATTAATCCCCAAGGGGAAATTTGTGGACACAGTAGCATCAAATAAACTAAACACACAAAAATAAAATATAAATATAAGAAAGAAAGAAAAAGTGACTGTGCATAAACTATACAAAGTGAAATATAAAATACAAAATAAAATATATATATATATATATATATATATGTATGTATGTATGTATGTATGTATGTATGTACACACAACATATTTGCAAATACAGCAGTGTAAATTAAATAAAATATAGACAATGTGTAAAATGCAAAGTGTGTGTATGTTATTGCACTAGTTTATGGCAGCGGAGCGACACAAAGCAGTTGGAGAACGTGCTCCTCTGTCCCTGGAGGAGGTGGTGGAGAGGGTGGTCCGAGTTGTCCAATAAAGACAAAAGTTTGTTGATGAATTTATTGTTCAGAAAGTCACATTTGAACAATAATCCAACGTTGATTGAGAAGCAGGTCTTCAGCGCAGCTTTGTTTCACAGCTCGGTCTCGGATGACTTGGAGAACGGTCGTCAGGACGATGGCGGGTGGTTCACTGGAGAATAGAAACTGAAGTCACCAGGGTTTACAGTTAGGGTTGCCAGGTTGCCCGTGGCATCCATTTTGAGGAATTGGCAAACTTGTTTAGTTGTCAAGGAATAAACCACAGTGTTCTCTGGAAATCAGTGATACAGAGCAATATGTTTCAGGCTCCTTCTCCATCGTCGGCTCGGAAAGCAAATGTGTAAATGGCATTGATGTTGCATGCGCACGCCGTTCTTGTAGAGCACGTAGGCAAACGAGAAAGGCAGCGCCCGCTTGCTCCGCGGGGACGGGGTCTCAATTTGTACACACTTTGAAAAACAGGAGTAGTTTATTCCAGTTTCTGTCTCTTCTTATAATCTTTTTTAACGCTCCTCTTTTTAAAATGTTGTATATTGGTTTTGTTTCCCTGGGCCCTGTCCCTTCTGCGCTCACTAGTTCTCCACTGGTAATGTCTTCAGGAAGAAGAGGGACAGGCCCTATCAAGATGAAGGGTCTGCGACATGCAGAAGGGAATCAAGTCACACTTAAAATAACAAGTGCTCTCATCAAGAAAGATAATAATAAATATACGCTTGCCTCGTGGAGGTTTCGGGCCTCTGAACCTCTCGTCTTTAAGTGTGTGTTTCTCTCGCCGCCAGTGGAGTGTCTCTCCATCTCTCACATGCGTTTGTCCCTCAGCAGACGGTTGTTGTCTTCACACAGGACACAACGTCATTGTTGACTCATTCTACCTTTCTTTTAGAGAAGTAACTTGCATGCTTATCTATTGCCATCTATGCAAGTTCCGTAAAAAAATACATATTTGTGAGCGCGCTCTTTTACACGACCTAACCAGGTAGTTGTGTTGCCTAGCAGGTTCTGACTATCTCAGGGGCTTTGATCACTCACGGCACAACGGGAGAACGCATCAGAAGACATCACACGGACCATTGTATGAGGGTTTAAAGTAAACAAGTATATCCTTATTCGCACCTCTTCTCTTTTTTTTCCCCTTCTTTTTCTAAAACTCCATCTGCGCTGCCAGCTGGTGAGGGTTTCACCGATGTCAAGCCGAACATGATCCTTAAGTGCCGGCGCACCGATGTTGACCGACCTTTGACCTCTTGTCTTCTCAGGTAGCGAACCCTGCCTGCTCTGACACCGTGACTCCAGACAGACACGCTGGCTGACAGACACTGAATTTGAAGTGGGCAGATAAACAGATTGGAGGAGAGAGGGAGGTGAGTGAAAAGAATAACAAAATCCATTCCTATTCCTCCGTCTGTACGTCTGTTTACTGCGGCGCTGCTGCAGGATGGTTGGCTGCAACACAGATCCATGACTCAAATGTGGTTTCAAGTAGAAATCCTCTCTCTCGCTCTCTCTCACTCCGTCTCTCTATCTACATCTATATATCTACATCTATATATTTCACACATATATATATATATATATGTATATGTGTGAAATTTATAGATATAGATAGAGAGATGGAGAAAGAGAGGAGTGTGTGTGTGTGTGTGTATATATATATATATATATATATATATATATATATATATATATATATATATATATATATATATATATATATATATATATATATATATATATATATATATATATATATATATATATAAATATATATGTGTGTGTGTATATGTATATATATATAAATATATATGCATGTGTATATATATATATATATATATATATGTATATGTGTGTGTGCATATATATATATATAAATATGTGTGTGCATCTATCTATCTATCTATCTATCCCTCCTTCTGTGTGCCTGTATGTGGTCTATACCCATCACTGCACGCTCTCTGCTTTCCCATCAGTGTATTTGAATAAACACAAGTCCCACATTCCTCTGGGGGTCGAGTCCTGAGTATTCTAGATGAATGCTGAGCTTGTCTTTTACGTTAGACACATTTCGGTCCCGCAGCTGGTCGGGGTCTGCGGTCCAAGTGGTTGCGGCGTTCACTCGCTGCTTCGGTCAACTGCCTACTCATCTATGTTAAGTAGTTTTTATGCATTTCGCCCAGCGGCCTTCCTCGCTATCATCTCCGTGGAGTGTTTTTGGGGTCTGCGTGCGTGTTTATGTGTGAATAATTGATTGTTGCAGAGGTTTTAGTGGATCTCTGGTGAGACTGAACCCGGCAGAAGGCCCCGATCCTCAATCAAGTCACCTAGGTTTGCGTTAGTGCAACTGAGGACGAGACGATGAAGCTCAGAATCAGAATCACGGAAAAAATGTGCAGACATTCATTTGTTAAAGATATTATTGTTATGACGAAACACTTTGTCATGCAAAAATTCCACACAATAGATAGATTTTGTAAATTAAAGACGTCACTATGACACCTGGTGAGCTGTGACTCCTTTTGAAAATGTATTTCGCATATTTCTTCACTAAATGGTGAGATGGTTAAACTAAAAAGAATAATCAATGCATGGATAATGACAACCATCTGTACCCCTTGCTTGTATTTGTAACGGATTAAAGGTAAAGGGCCAAATGATGTTATCTGGTTACTACCATGTTATACCTGTGTTGTTACACTTCCACGGAGGGGCACCACCCTTCTTCTTCCCATCTCCCCTCTCGTCGGCACACCTTTCTCCTCCTCTGTTTGCTCCGCTCTCATTTGTGTGAGTTTTCTCTGCTTGTCTTTCTGTCTTGCATGACCTTCTATCGCTAAATGTCTTCATGTATCTCCGCCTCCTTCTTGCTTCTCCCTCCTGTGTGTCATCCCTTCTGTCTTTCTTGCCCCTTCGCCGCAGTGTCCTTGAGAAAGCAGTGACTTTGCCAATGAGCGCAGCAGAGCATCTCTCTCTCTCTCTCTCTCTCTCTCTCTTTCTCTCTTTCTCTTTCTCTCCATTGATCATACACACACACACATACACACACACACACACACACGTGCACACGTTTGGTAGGTCCATGGCAACACTGTGGAGCAGAACCGGCCCGTACGCGTCTCATGCCTTTAGTCGCCATGAATAATTCATGACCCGTAACATTGGCTGTACTTTATGCAAATATTGACAAACCTGAGGAAAGAAATGAGTCGTGCTTGTTGTGCAAAAGGTACGCACACTTACTGTCTTCAGGTACACGGGATAAATCAAACTGCTGGTACAAAACGTCATGGCACACAAGAGTGTTCCCACAATCAGCGGTTGAGAGGGAAGTGAAGGGGAGTTATTAATTGGTAATAACCAATTATTACCAAAAACTCCTCGAGGTTCATTACGGAAATCTAACAAACCGCCCTCGGGTGACGCCGCCGTCAGCCCGCCGGCGTGGAAACGCGTTTCCTTTGTGCCCTCCTCCTCATTAAGGCGCCCGCCACTACTCTTGGATCGTGACGGCCCATTGTTACGGTTTTCCGTGGCTTTTGAAATATAGATGGAGTCCGATTATCCGGCGGTAAGACGAGATGCTATAGTCTCCCGACGCCATTTGTTCCCTTTGGGCTCTGTTTTCCATTCCAGGTCATGGAGTGCGTATTGGGTCACCGCTTTTTCCTGCAGTCTTACGTGTTTTCTGTTGGAGATCGGGTGTCGTGTGGTTACCTAGCTGCAGTGCTTCAGCCTTTTATGGGAGACAGGTTTTTGTAACTCTATCTTGAAGGTTTAGATGACAATCGGATTTAAGTTGGATTACACTGAAAAGCACAATACTTTCATCCAATAATTTAATTTCTTACCTTTTTATCTACATGAAAACAATATATCAGTGCCGCCATGTTATCTCTCTCTCTCTCTCTCTCTCTCTCTTTCTCTCTCTGTGTGTATTATGTGTGTGTGTCTCACTCTTCCTTATGTTTGGCCCACGTTCAGCTGAAAATGCTTCCGTAGCCATGGTGACCAATCCCAAGTGGGAAAGTTGATGCTGAATCTCTTTCTCATTTTCCTTTCCTCTCTTGTGTCATGCCATCTAATGATCTCTCTCTCTCTCTCTCTCTCTCTCTCTCTCTCTCACTCACACAAGCTCGTTCACTGACTTTCGGCTAGGGGGTTTCTCCCACTGTACACCCTCTTAAATCCTGTTTTTCTCCATCCATTTATCTCTCTAGCTCTCTGTATCTATCGCTCTATCTATGACATTGATTTTATTTGAGCACTGATGTAGAATAACTAGGTCTGGGTATCGGTAATAACTAACTTTTTTACAGTATTATATATAAGTAATATAGATGTTAACAAGGTACATCGTATCAAAACCTCGCCCGTCAACTGATACCTGCATTCCATCCTTTTTGTACCCAAAAGTTAGGAACACGATAGTTTAAGCGTTCTTCGATAAAAGGCCACATCTTCGTGGCCCCCCTCCTCCTGTGTGGCGAAGTCGAGCGCGCTGTTTGACGGCGTCGGCAGCTCAATGTGCCGAGGTGCCACCAAAACGTGTAAAAGTATGCAGGCTGCCTGTGGCGATAAAAATTAATGCAGCGGTGGTGAACTGAACGCTTCAATTAGCATGATGGGGGTTGAATGGAGTAGAATAAAAAGTATAAAATGAAGTACTCTGTATCACTTAAGGATACCGGCATCGGTACTATTATTATGTTTTAAACGATACCCAGATGATGAAGTGAGGAGTAGAATAATGTGAATTAGAGTCTGGAGCTGGTTCAAGAGAGTGAGACGGAGTGTCCGACCTCAGCTACTGTTTGACATACTGAGGTCTTCAGGATGTGTTATTACCTGGTTATTACACATTTTAATCTTGCAGGCATAAACCATTTTTTTTTGTACTAATTGATTTGTTGTATTTGAGTTTCTCTTGTAACTAGACCTTCCTTATTTATTAAATGATATTTTAATCTCTGGTTTTAATGGATGCAGCCTTGG